>PVHP010001001.1:0-118706 GCA_004024765.1 Zapus hudsonius | reverse complement strand
TGTCTCTGGGTAATCTCTCCACCATGGCTCTTACAATCTTTCCACCCCCTCTTCCACTCAGTTCTGAGTCATGGAGGGTGAGTTTTAAGTCCGTTTCATTGTTGTTGTTGTGACCTTAAGAGTCTCTGTGCTTCTACTTAAGTTGTGTTGGAAGTCGTTGGTGTCTGTCTCGCTGACTTACCCTGGGTTGACTGATTGGCTGTGGTTATAGGTCTCTTTCTTGCCCCACCACTCTCTCAAAGTGTTTCACTTGGGGCCTCTGCAATGGGCCTGGCGTGGTTCATCTCTTGCTGGGATATCAGCTTTCAGCCTGCGATGACAGTTTCCAGCTCGGCACGGCGTCACAGGCCTATAATCCTACACTCAGCTGTTTTGCAGGCACAAATATTTTGAACAAAACTAAAATTCCATCCCAAATGCCGCTGGAGAGGAGGGTGTGTGCTGTGGTCGGGAGTGGTGGGTTCCATCCCCTTAGCCACATCTCAGGGAGATCATGACAGCTTTGAGGGAGGATCAAGGGCCATCACCATGGATGCTGCAGCAGCTGATCTAGTGATGCGTGTGTCTACCCTCACTGCAGGAAGCCAGGGTGACAGAGGAGACAAAGGCGCAGCAGGTGTGGGGCTGGATGGGCCTGCTGGGGACCAGGGGCTCCAAGGTAAGCCAGGCATCCCCCAGCTTTACATGGGAGAGCAGTGGGGTATGACAGGACTCCTTCTCTTGGCTTTTCGAGGTGGGGTCTCGCTCTAGCCCAGGCTGACCTGGAACCCACTCTGTAGTCTCAGGCTGGCCTCCAACTCACAGTGATCCTCCTGCCTCTGCCTCTCCAGGGCTGGGATTAATTAAAGGCATGCTTTGCTACCTCTCCCAGCTGAAGGCTCCTTTTCTAACAAGGAAACAAGACACAATTCTTAGCAAAGCATTCTTAGAGGCAGGGTTAGGAATCGATAGCCAATAGTAATCAATAATCAGTGACCAGTCTTGTATCTTTAGTAAAGTAGAAATGATTTCAGAAAATTCTCACAAACCACATGCATGTACACTTATCTTTTCAGTTTCTTCAAAAAGTGTCAAATAAATGCTCCTGGGAATCATTTTTTACTTCTTCTGGCACTGCCACCCCAGTGCTAAGGGTTGGGCAGGAGGGACACTGGGGACCTCGTCTGCACCCATGCCCTCCAGGCACTGCTGCTCTCCAGGCTCCACCTGGCCCTCCCCGCCTTTCTGAGAGGCACACCCCTGCTCCCAGAGGGGCTCTCTCCCCTCCATGCGCCCCCCCACCCCAGCCTACGAGGCACACCCCTGCTCCTTGGTTGTTCAAACTCCATCTCCACCTGTATGGCCTGAAGTACCTGAGCTGTGGTTCCCAGGCACAGCGGCCTCCCCTCCCCTCCCGGCTGTGCCCATCACACCATGTGTCTGAAATCCTTTGTCCCGTGTGGGTGAATGACTGTCACCCACCCCTAGCCATTCCCATGGTGTGGCTCACAGGGCTGCCTGCCTTACTCTTCACAAACGCCCTTTGAACCCTTCTGAGGACCAGGAAAGCACTCAGTCCTCAGCCCTTCCCTGTGGCCAGCCTGGCCTCACCTGTATCCGCTCTCCTCCTGCCCTGTCCCTGCGGGCTTTGTGCCCAGGCTCCCCACCCTGAACCTCTTGCCAAGGTCAAAAGTAAGCCAGTGGAGTTGGGACTGGTGTGCAAGCAGATAGGAACTTTCTTCTTTTTTCATGGCTTCTAACTGCACACTCCTGGTCTGCAGGGCCTCAAGGTGTGCCCGGTATCAGCAAAGATGGTCGAGATGGTGCTCATGGCGAGCCTGGCCTTCCCGGTGATCCTGGCCTTCCTGGAGCTGTTGGAGCTCAGGGGACCCCAGGAATCTGCGACACTTCAGCCTGCCAAGGAGCTGTGTTAGGAGGGGGCGGGGAAAAATCAGGTCCTCGGAGCGCATAAAAGAGAATTTAAGAAAGTGAAAGGCAAGATGACGACTCAAGTGATGTACTCCAGCGGGGCAGCAAGGGATCCACTGTGTGCCTGCCAGCTGTGGACAGCACAGCCGGTGCGCCCTCGGCTCCCAGGCTCCGAGAGCATCAAGCACCCCTGTCTGTCTGTCCCAATGAAGCCTTCTCAGTGGCCAGCTCACCTGTAATGGCATACCTCAGACGCGCCCTAGGATAAGGCTGTAAACCCAACATCTGGGGGTGGGGTAGGGGATGAAGGGTTTGTCTAAAGAGTTTCATGTAATTCTATGAGATAAAAACTCATCTTGTTTACACAGCATTTGTACAAAGACATAGTCCCAATAAAATGAACTAGTAAATACTCAAATTAGCCAGTTACTGGTTAACAGAAATGAAGAATTTATCATACAGTGTCCCTTCTTCTAGAAAACACTCTGGCCTGCTTTACCTACTTTTCTGTGTACAAATTTCACATCTCCACTTAACAGCAGCCAGTGTTTATTGATGGTAACGACACACCACCAGACTCCACCTCGGTGTCTGTTATAATAAATAAATCAATTCGCTGGAAAACTCTGTTCCAAATGCAGTTTATTACATGTAAAGCAATGACTCGCAACATGAAAGTGTGGGCACTGAAGCAATCTACTGAGAAAATGTTTATGGATAAAAGTAGTTTTAAAGGAAGTCTCTGGAGGTACTGTGTTTTCCAAGACAGAGTACTGGAGACTGGAGTACCGGGGAGTGCAATAACAAACAAAAGAAAATCTCCAACCACTTCTAGTTAATAACAATTTACCTTCGTCCAATTGCTAAAAGGGGCATATTTAACATTTAAATAAAATAAGTAAAATGAAATGTTTTCTTTAGTCTTAAGACTAAGGAAGTCACCAAGGATGCTCATTTTGAAGTTATCATGTTAAGAACACATGATGGTGTCAGGTAATTGAAAAACTACTAATTATCAAGATGTCTTCATCCCCAAATGGTCATTCGGACATTAGTGGGTAAGTATTTTGTTCTAGGTAAATACGTTCCCAAAATGTGCTCTCAAAATCCCTACTGGAGTCCCATCCGGAGCCGCGTCCCTCAGGACTGTCAGAGCGGAGCTCCAGGTGGCAGACGTGTGTGCGATGCTGCAGGATCGGCCTCTCTCCCAGCCAGGCCCTGGGTCGGCCCAGTCACTTGATCTCCATGGCAGGGCTGCTCTGCAGACTGCCCTGTGCAGGACAGGTCACCAGGGAGTCAGGTCTGGTCAGCTTTAGCCTTCTGCCAGTCTTGCCGCAAAACACGCTCTCAAATTCCTAAAGTCAAGAAGGAAGGGTTAATGCACCAGGCTACAGAAGGCAGCGCTGCTATTCTCAGAGCACAAGAGGCTGAATTTGGAGCCATGCACATAATTTTAAAGTATAAGCTTCTAAGATCTAACAAATATGTCACAGCTCCTGGGGAGCTGTGATGAAAGGGGATCTGACTTTCAATAATGCTTACACTGTGTGTATATATAAGGTTTTCCAATAAATTCTCAAAATGTCTGAGCACATTGTCCAAGCAGCCATATTTTTTGATGGTAAAATTATGCAACATAAAATGTACTTTTTTTTTTTTTTTTTGTCTTTTTCAAGGCAGGATCTCACTATATCCCAGGCTGACCGGGACCTCATGGTGATCCTCCTACCTCAGCCTCCCTAGTGCTGGGATTAAAGATGTGCACCACCACACCTGGCAAAAATGCACCTTGTAAGTGTCCAGGAGGATGGGCCTTGTGCCCAGGCAAGTGCCAGGTGCTGTCACCAAGGCTCTGCACAGTGAGACCAAGAACAGCTCCTTGCCACTGAGGGTCCCTGTCCACCTCACCCCTCCCAGGTGCAATGGCTGAATCCACCTCAGCCTTTCAGGTCTCTTGGCTGAGCCATGGGGACAAATGCCCTGGGTCTTACCAGAACCATCAAGCCCAGTCTAGGGTCAGTTAGCCACTGCCATGAATTTGCAAAATACACACTGTGGGAAATCTTACAGGACGGATGACCCCTAGGAGGGACAGCATTTAAGCAGGCCAGCAGTAAGGACACTTGAGCTCTAGTCCCGAGCGCTGACACACTGTAGTTCTGTTGAACAGTCCTTTGCTCTCTCCGTGTCGGTGCACGTTTGGGAAGTTCTAGGCTTCCTCTGCTCGTGTGTGTGCGGTGCGCTTGCCTGTGGCAGGGACATTCACCTGTGCTGGCGCTTGCTCCATCGCTCTTCCCATTCTTGTTCGAGGTTCTCTTACTGGTACCAGTGCTTGCTGTTTTGTTTTGTTCATGAGCCTGGACAATGCTCTGGTGTCTGCTCCCCTTTGCAGGACTGGGGTGACAGGTGTGCATGGCCATGCCCAGCTGTCCACGTGGGCTCTGAAGGGCCCCTCGGGCCCTCACCCTTGCGCAGGAAGTGCACTTACAGGCTGAGACATCTCCCCAGCCATTTTCCCCCTTTATGTATAACATTCTAGACAGACTAAGTTCGTCTGTTTTTGTATAACACGATTTGCTACTTTGACCACCTTTAAGCTTATGACTCTGTGGCATTAAGCATATCCACAGTGATGTGTGGTCATCATCGCCTGTCGTCTTCCCAAGTGGTTCCCTCACTCCAGCCAGGACCCCTGGCCTCACTAACTCCTCACTGCTGGATCTGCTCCCCACCATTCCACTGTCATCGGAATCTGATTCCAGGCCTCACATCCTGGACGCCATGTGCTTTTTGGCGACTGGCTTCTCAGCATATCGTCCTCAAGGGTCCTCCATGCTGCAGGTGTCAGAACTTCATTCCTCCTCATAGCTGTCACTGCACTGGCTGTCGTGCTTGTCCATTCTGTCAACGGGCACCCACCCATTCTGTCTCCACCATTGGGCCATTACGAGTACGGGCAGCCACCATCAGTGTGGGTCTGCTTTTGATTCTTTTGAGTTTACACTGAGTGGAAGTGCAAGGTCATGCACGAATTGTTTAACTTTCTAATAAACCGCCACACTGTTCTTCAATGACCACTTCTCACTCCACTAACAGGGCACATGGGCTTCAGTTTCTCCAGAACTGATTATCCTCAAATTTTTTAACAGCAGCCATCTTAATCAGTGGCGCCCGGTGTGTGTTTCTAGTGCTGGGATCATACCCAGGGTCTTGCAATTTTTTAAACTGCATTGTCTTGTTGCTGAGTTCTAGTAAATTCTGACTGAACTCAAAGCCAGGCAGAACACAATGCTGCAGGTACTGATCTACCTTCCAGACTGTGTGCAGGGGCCATTTCACCTGTCCACATTCAACCATAGCAGCTGGCTCAGGAGCTCTATCGACGTAGCAAAATACATCGCTTTAGAGCTTCATCCCAGTACTCACACTCTGGAGGCAGAGAAAGGTAGGAGAATCTCTGAGTTCAAGGCCAACCTGGGACTACAGAGTGAGTTCCCGGTCAGCCTGGGCTAGAGTGAGACCCCACCTACCTCAATAACTGGCTTTGTATCTGACATGTATTCACTGTACAGACTGGCGCAGTGCGTTCCAACAAAGGCAGCAGAAACGGACCGCAGGCCACCTTGGTCCTGCGTCACTCTCTAGCTTTCATGTGTGCAACATGCTGCGCGTGTCTTCCTCCCGGCGGTTCTTCATCTTGCTGCAATGATGTTACCTGGTCCTTTGTGGCAATGCTCACTGGGAGTCTGTAGCGGCTCTTCCTTATGCAGCCATGCATGCTGGGCCCCGGGGTTTGTTCCACTTTGACAACTGTGAATCCTGACACAGTAAACATGGGTGTGTAGGTGTCTCTTTTGGATGCTGACTCCACTTCTTTCAGCTATATATCCAGAGGGGACAGAGCCAGGTCACACGGCAGTCCCAGTTTTCCACAGTGCCTGTGCTGGTGCACAATCCCACCAACTGTGCAGAGAGGTTCTCTGTTCCCCACATGGCTGACATCATTTCTATGAGATAGGGTCTCATGTAACCCAGGCTGGCCTTGAGCGTACTGTGTAGCTGAGAACAACCCTGAATTCCTGATCCTCCTGCCTCAGCCACCTGAGTGCTAGGATTACAGGCACAAGTTACCACACCCACGTTTTTTTTCTTTTAAAGAAGCAAATCATTATAGTTTGGGGTTGTATTTCTCTAGAGTCTAATGATATTGAACGTTCTTTCCTTTTTGGCCATTTAGTTTGAGAAGTGTCTGTTCATTTAATTGGCTCACTTGTTTTGTTTTTGAGTTCCTCATTGTAGTCGACAGCTCCACGTTGCTGGGACGAACCTCCAAACCAGGCACAGTTTATGGGAGGAATGGGTTTATGTCAAGCTTACAGATCCAGGGGAAGTTCCATCAGTGGTGGAAGAAGCCGCTTCCATACATTCAAGCAGAGAGAAACAATCAGCAAGACCAAAAGCAGCAGCAGGGAACTGCAGCAAACAGGACCCCTGCAGAGCTCACACTGCTCTGCACACCTCTGGGCTGGAGATCAGATCCACCCCAAACACACCTTGGGGCTGAACCTCAGGATCCACCTCCAGTGACACCTCCTCCAGCCAGGTGACTGGAGATCCAAGTTACAAGCTTTACTAAAACACCTGGGTCTATGGGGAACAGACATTCAAACTACCACATTCTGTCCCTGGCTCCTAATAGGCTCATGACCATCTCACACTATAAATTGTATTCAGTTCAACTCCAAAGGTCCCCATAGTCTTTACCAACTTTAAGATTGTTCCAAAGTCCCAAGTCTCATCTGAGATTCAAGACTGTCTCTCAACTGTGACTCCTGTAAAATCAAAACAAGTTATATACATCCAACATATAATGGCACAGAGTAAACATTTCCATTGTTATAAGGCATAACAAGGAGAGATGGACCAGTAACAAAATCAATAACAAAAACAAACAAAAAAATCAACCATTAGGTAAACAGCATCAAACAGTTCAAGTCCAACACCCATCACCAGTGACAACAGTCTCTGGATTTCCAATTTCCCTATCTCCATCTGGGGAAACTTCCATCCTGAGCTACAGAGCCCATGGTAGCCTCTGCACACAGTCCTGGAATATCCGAAACATCTTTGGGTCTCCACTGCAAACCACAGTTCGTCTTCCAGTATCCTCACTGGCCTCTCTATCAGGGACATCGCAACCTGCTCCATATGCCTCATCTCA
This sequence comes from Zapus hudsonius, assembly GCA_004024765.1. Lineage (NCBI taxonomy): Eukaryota > Metazoa > Chordata > Mammalia > Rodentia > Dipodidae > Zapus > Zapus hudsonius. The sequence continues at coordinate 111,577 of PVHP010001001.1, read as the reverse complement.
GCAGCAGTTCCTGGAACCCTGTGCACTTCATAACCCGCTTTCATGCATTTTTCATGCTTCCAAAATCAACACCAAGTGTTTAAAGACACAGCTATATTGTTAATTTAGGGAGGAAATCAAATGTGACCTTGAAGAGCAGAGCATGTGTCTTCCTTACAAAGAGTCTGTATTTCTACCATTCAGTCTCTCCTGGGTGCTGTCACCCCAGGCAGCCATTCCATTGTTACAGTATAAACAGTTGGCCACCCTTCACAGTAGCAGCTTCAGTGACCTAACACCTGTCTCTGTGTCTGTCATTTTAAATCTGTTTCAAGCTTTCTAACTTTGAATCTTGTATCGCTCAGTTCTATGTGCGTCCACCAAGTACATCAGTCCATGGCTTTCAAATTCAACCAAACTCTAGGCCTTGGGCAGAAGAGCACAGCCAGCCCTTATGCCGTAGCCCAGTTCCAACAAAGGTCTCTGTGGTCACTTTCCTTCCCTTTCAAAGTTCATTAGCAAAGCCTCCAAAGACAATTCTCTCTAAACTTAGTATTTTCAAACTCTCAGCAAAATAACCCGTAAATTTTGGCTTACCGCTCTGTGAGGCTTCTGCGGTCACAAGTACCAAGTCCATACACATTCCTCTTCCAGCACACAACTTCCAGAAGACCAAAATCCACAGGGTCAGATTCATGGTGCAGCAACACCCCAACTCTCTGGTACCAAATTTCTGAAGTAGACAGCTCCACGTTGCTGGGACGAACCTCCAAACCAGGCACAGTTTATGGGAGGAATGGGTTTATGTCAAGCTTACAGATCCAGGGGAAGTTCCATCAGTGGTGGAAGAAGCCGCTTCCATACATTCAAGCAGAGAGAAACAATCAGCAAAACCAAAAGCAGCAGCAGGGAACTGCAGCAAACAGGACCCCTGCAGAGCTCACACTGCTCTGCACACCTCTGGGCTGGAGATCAGATCCACCCCAAACACACCTTGGGGCTGAACCTCAGGATCCACCCCACAGTGAAACCCATTCCAGCCAGGTGGCTAGAGATGGAAGTTATAAGCTTAATAAAACATCTGAGTCTATGGGCGACAAACATTCAAACTACCATACTCTCATATTCTTGATATTAATAATAATATCAGATAATAACTGACAAGTATTTTATCCCATTCTGAAGGCTGCAATTCACTAAGATTTTTTTTTCCTTTTCTGTGCACAGGTGTGTGGGTTGTTTTTTTGTTTTTTGGTTGTTTTTTTTTAAGCCTATTTGACTTTTCTTTCTTTTATTTCCCATTTTTGGGATGGAGGCATTCTGTTGAGACAATCACCTGTTGTGTAATGTTCTCAAATGTTCCCCTAGGTTTCATTCTAATAGTTTCAAGGTTTTTTTTTCCCCCTGAGTTAGGGTCTCACTCTAGTCCAGGCTGACCTGGAACTTACTTTGTAGCCCCAGGCTGGCCTCAAACTCACAAGTGATCCTCCTACCTCTGCCTCCAGAGTGCTGGGATTAAAGGTGTGCATCACCACACCAGGCCTTAAGTCTGAACATTAAGATCTTTAATCCAATTTGAGTTGATCTTTGAACAAGTGAGAGGGAGGAATCTAGCTCAGTCTTCTTCGTGCAGATACTCCAGTTTTCCCAGCACCATCTGTTCAATAGACTGCACTTTATCCAATGTAAATTTTTTGAACCTCTGTGGGTAGATGTAGATTTGTTTCTGTGGTCTCTATTCTGTTCTTTGGTTTACATATCTATGTTTATGCCAATACCATGCAGTTGCTATAGCTCTACAGTATGACTTAGAATCAGGTATCATGATGCCCCTGGTGAACTACATTGTGATAACTTTTTTATCTGACATCTACAACATAAATGCAAAACATGTGCCTGTGTGGCAAGGCAGAATTTACCTTTTGGGCTAAACTGAAAGTCAGAAGGACAAAAATAATCGTTTCTCAGACATTAAAACAGCAACACAGCTGGTCTAGGCATCTGTCTCCATTTTGAAAAGCTGGTAAGTGGGGTCCCACAGCAGTTCTAGACTTCTGCAGCCCCGGGGACTTGTCCAGGGAGTAATGATGAAAGGGAGAGGCATACCCATCCCTCTGGTCTATAAGCTGTTAGCTGTCCTTACGCATTCAATGCATCTAATATGTGAAATAGTTGAATATTAAAGAACCTCTCAAGCCAGTTGTGGTGGTGGGTGCCTTTAATCCCAACACTTGGGAGGCAGATATAGGAGGATCACCATGAGTTTGAGCTAGAGACCGTATTAAGAAAAAATAAAGCCGGGTGAGGTGGCGCATGCCTTTAACCCCAGCACTCAGGAGGTAGAGGTAGGAGGATCACCATGAGTTCAAGGCCACCCTGAGACTACATAGTGAATTCCAGGTCCGTCTGGACTAGAGCGAGACCCTACCTCAAAAAAAATCAAAAAACCAAAAAAATTAAAAATTAATTAATTAAAAAAATAAAAAAAGGGCTGAAGAGATGGCTTAGCGGTTAAGGCGTTTGCCTGCAATGCAGAAGACCTGAGTTCGATTCCCCAGTGCCCATGTAAAGCCAGATGCACAAGAGGGCTGGAGGCCCTGGCGTGCTCATTCTCTCTCTCTCTCTCTGTCTGCCTCTCTCTCTCTCTCAAATAAATAAATAAAATATTTAAAAAATTAAATAAATAAAAATAAAAATAAAAAAAGAATTTTATTTTACTTTTCAAAACATCTTAAGATGGCATTAGGCCAAAGAAAATATCCTATTGGATTTGTAATGATAATGATGATAATTTCAACAATTAAAAACTGTACTAAAAGGTGAAGATGGTTCTAACTCTACACAGAAAAGCATGCCAGAAAGTTCTGAGGAAGAAAGCTGTATCATTAGAGGGTGAGAGGCTAAAATAAATAGGAAGGGCACATCAACTTGACTCAAGAAACCACTCCAAGTCAGAAGAGGTGCCTGACAAAGGTTTTAAATATAAGCAAATATTCAGAGGATACTATAGGGAGATGTCCACACTGTTCCCTCAGAAGGACGTTTGACAGACAGAAGGGGGGGTGCTTTGTGAAAAACAAAAAAAGTAGAGAATCTGACATTCCCAGGTTCTGACAAGCTCTCATAACTGACCTCAGGAGGCCAGAACAGACTAACCCCAAAACAAAGCATCTCTGTATGCTCACAATGTGATAAATAACTGAGAAGAGATAAGCTGTTTAAAAAAAAAGAACTAAGGGTAGGTGTGTACATCAAGAATAGAGTGTGTCAACCTGGCCCAGAGCAAGACACTACCATAAATCAGTAAATAAATAAAATTAAGATAAAAGACACAAAAAATGCTTCCAGTGAAGTCTTCATTAGGAAGACTGAAGTGATAAAAACTTTCAATATCAAAAGAAAAAGGGGGAAAATGGATGTAGAGCCTTTAAAAATTTTTTTCATTTTTTATGAGAGAGAGAGAGAGAGAGAGAGAGAGAGAGAGAGAGAGAGAGAGAATAGGCACAGCTGGGCTCTCACCACAGCAAATGAAGTCCAAACGCATGTGTCACTTTCTCCACTGGCTTTACACGTGCACTGGAGAATCAAACCCAGGCCAGCAGGTTTTGCAAGCACATGCCTTTAACTGCTGAGCCATCTCCAAAGCCCAAAAGTCTTTAATAAAGAGCAAATAATGACAGAAAAAAAAGTACCAAAAAAGGGGAGGGGACTGGAGAGCTGGATCAGCTGTTAAGGCGCTTGCCTGCAAAGCCTAACGACCCAGGTTCAATTCCCCAGTATGCACATAAAGCCAGATGCACACAGTGGAATTTGTTTGCAACAACTGGAGGCCCTGGCATGCCTATTCTCTCTCTGTGCTGTGTCTGTCTCTCTCTGCTTGAAAATAAATATTTTTTAAAAACTAGTACCACTGAGATTGAGCCACACACACAGAGTAAACTGGGGAGAGAGAACATGGCCCTCAGCAAGGGAGCAGGGAAGTGGGGCGCAGGTGAAGAGCAGGCTGAGGACAAAGACCACAGAGATATTTTTTCACTTAGGTCAGCATACAGCTTGCTCCTGGGCAGCATGTTCTAGACCCACCTCCTGGCTTCCCCACGGGTGCGTCAGACACTGAGGTCAGGTCACTGAGCAACATTCCCCTGCACACAGTGCGGTCCACAGTCCCAGGAAGGTCCCGCCATCAGCCCAGGGGAAGGCACTGCTGCAGCCTCGTCTCCCCAGGGCGCTGACCAGCTCCATGCTGGTGGCAGTGGCGGTGTCTCAGAGCATCAGCGCCCACTCTGGTCTCTCAGAGGATGAGGACACTGAGCAGCACGCTCCTACCACGCTCACAAGGTGTAAGGGTGTGTCCAATCAGAGCAAGTGATGCAGTGTTGTGGCAGCTAGAGAGACCAGTGGCTGTCAGGCACGTGGGTGCAGACTCTCAGAGGCTGGGCTGAGGACCCCAGGAGCCTCCACAGAAAGATGGCATTTAACAGGTTAGGTCAGTCTCTGTAGGAGGTGTCTTCCCATCCCATACCCACCCCTGAACTGGCAACCCACCCTTCCCCTTCCCCTGCCCTGGGAAGGAAAGACTGAGTCCAAACTAGAGAGGTGAAGGGTCAAAGGGACTCCAGCTGCCTTAGCCACTCAATTCCAGGCTCCCAGACTGAGTCAGAGGCTCCCCACGGTAAGAGTTGGGGTGGAAATTTCAGGTTAGCCTGGGCTAGAGCAAGACCCTACCTCAAAAATAAATAAATAAATAAAAATAAGGCTGGAGAGATGGCTCAGCAGTTATGACTCCTGCCTACAAAACCTAACAACCTGAGTTCTATTCCCTAGTACCTACACAAAGCCAGATGCACAAAGTGGCACATGCATTGGAGTTCGTGTGCAGTGGCTGGACCCATATTCATTCATTCATTCATTCATTCATTATTCATTCATTTTCTCTCTCTCCTTGCAAATAAATAAAATTTATTAAAAAGTAGTTGGAGGAGGGGGAGCCAAATGTGGTGGCACATGCCTTTAATCCCAGCACTTGAGAGGCAGTGTAGGAGGATCACTGTGTGTTTGACTCTAGCCAAGTACTGAAGAGTGAGTTCCAGGTCAGCCTGGGCAAGAGTGAGACCCTATCTCAAAAAAAAAAAAAAAGAGTTGGGAAAGGGACTGGAGGGGTTGCTCAGTGGTTAGAGGCACTTGCTTGCAAAGCCTGATGGCCCAGGTTAGATTCCCCAGTGTCCACATAAAGCCAGATGCACAAGGTGGTGAATGTTTCCGAAGTTTGTTTGCAGTGGCTGGAGGCCCTGGTGCACCCATGCTCTGTGTCTCTCAAATAAACAATCTGTTGGGGAGGAGTGAACCACAGGGAGGGTGCTAGTCTAGAAGCCAGTGCAGGGCTGTCCAGAACAGCACCTCTGAAGAGTGTCAGTCTGTTGCACGTAGACCTGAGAGGAGAGGGTGCCTCTGAGCTGGCAGCTCAGGAGGGCAAAGGAAATGGCGGTGCTAACAGGGGACAAGGGACCCACAGAAGCCCCAAAGAACACTGGGAGAAATGGTACAGGTTTCAGGAAAAGTAGAAGGAATGGGGCAGCCTTGTGTCAGACTAGGAACTGGGGGTAGCCAGGTGAAGGCCTGACTTCAGAGCAAGAAGAGCCATGTTGGTGACAAAGAGGTGCAAAATGGGCCGCAGAACAGCAGTGGGTGTTGTGACAGGGAGGAGCGAGAGGCTTCCTGAGGCTTATGAGCCTCCCATCACAGTGAAATGTCATCGGTGGGGCTGGACTGGACCTGACTGGGCAGATGGACACCGACGGGACAAGGGAAGAGCTGAACACCAACAATGGAGGAGGTCACAGCGCCACACCACAGCCAGGCAACGCACTGAAGAACCGGGTATCTGGGACTCATTATGAAGTTATTCAGAGCAATACACACACAAATGGGAAAGAGAAAGGTGGAGAAGGGAGGCTAGAGACCGGGCAGCCCAGCGGCTCTTGCGATACTGAAATCTGAAGCTATTCCATCATTAAGTCGGCGGTGGTGTGGCCACCGTGAACAGTGTCTCACGCACGCTCAGGTTGGCGATGCTGAGTCAATTTTGTGGGTCACACAGGAGAAAAAGGAACAGCAGAGCAGAAGAGCGACAAGTTGGGAAGGAAGGAGTCAAAGGAAAGGAGATGAGAAGAAAGGATAAGAGAAGGTAATGAGGATTATGATAAAAATACATATGTATGCATGTATAAATACTGTCAATAAAAAGTTAGAAAAAGAGCCGGGCGTGGTGGCGCACGCCTTTAATCCCAGCACTCGGGAGGCAGAGGTAGGAGGATCGCTGTGAGTTCAAGGCCAGCCCGAGACTACATAATGAATTTCAGGTCAGCCTGGGCTAGAGTGAGACCCTACCTCCGGAAAAAAAAAAAGTTAGAAAAAGAAACAGTAACAGGAGCATATGTATATTTCAGTTTAAAGCCAGTCACAGAATTTTAAATTAGCTACAGCTTTGTTGTTAGATTTCACTAAAATAAAGGAAACAAAAGACTCTGACAGTGCAACCAAAGTCCTCAATTCCCCTCACCTACACACCTTGTGCAAGACCATCAAAGTCATGCCTAACACTTGACAAACTCCCCCAGGAATGGAGACCTCGAAGAAACATGTCAGTGATGCAGCGACTATGTGTCCTGCCCTTCATCCGTGTCCCACCTGGTGCCACTTGCAAAATTCTAGTCTGATCCCCAGGATTCAGTCATGGTTGTAGACAAGGCCCCAGCTTCACAGCCAGGTGGCAAGAGCCTTCACAATCAGGCCCACGGCATTACGCTGGACCTCATGAAATGGACAATTCTATATGTCAGTTAAATGGTTAAAAATCAAATCATTTTAGACAATCACCACCAGCGATCCAACTTCAGGAGAGGCAGTGTCCAGACAAGCCACGAGCCCAGGGAAGGTGGGGGGAGGTGAATGGGCCGAACCACACTGACATGCAAGACAGCTGCCACTGGCTGTTTCCAGATGATGTCCACATCTGTCATTATCTCTGAAGCGTGTGTGTGAAGTGTGCCAGCTGCTGGGCTTAGGTGATGGGCACAGGCGCTTGTGGTTGTGGTTCTGCGCGTGCTAAGTGGAACCTACCACACAACAGTCCTCCACGAATGCTCCGTGCTTGTCTACTGAGTCTGGCGCCTGCACCCAAGGACGGCCAGCTACATCCTATCACACCCACACCCAGCACATAGCACAGGCCAGGCCAGTCCCTCCACTGCCCACCCCCAGGCTCAGCCTGTCTGTCTCCCCAGAGCTGCTGTTGCAGCCTCCCACCAGGACCTCAGCAGAGTGAGGGCTGTTATATGCGCTCCAACCACATCTCTCCCAGGCTAAACGCTCCTGTCCTCAGGACCTCCAGGTCTACATAACGGTAGCCTGCCAACCCTGAGCTCCCTTCAATGCCAGCAGTGTGATGCAGGTAGTGCTTTCCTTAGCCATGGCGCCCCCACCAGAGCACCAGTGGAACTGCAGCTCCCCAGCTCAGCATTTGGGCTCTGCCCACAAGCCCTTGGGAACCACCCAATCTGAAGCCTTTTGCCATTCTGCGGACCCACAACTCCTGCTCATTGTCTATTGTTGCTGCTCCCTCTCAGACCAGCAGATCATCCGGTGTCTCCAAGGAGTCCCAGAGTCTACAGTGGATGCCCGATACACCAGGGAAAACCTACTGAGGGAAACAGGCACTAATAACCTAGAAAGAAGCCCTTAAATTTTCATACTGAGCCGGGCATGGTGGCACACACCTTTAATCCCAGCACTCTGGAAGCAGAGGTAAAAGGATCACTATGAGTTTGAGGCCAGAGCTACACAGTGAATTCCAAGTCAGCTTGGGCTAGAGCAAGACCCTACTAGAAAAAACAAACGAAACAATAATAATAAAAGCTCATTACTGCACCTTTAAGAAGAAGAGAAATTACAATGGAAACAATCAAGTCTGCATGTGCTCAAGTCAGTTTCCCATGTCTGACTTAACTCCTACCTTTTCTGACGGGCCTGATAATGTGACACAGAAACTATACAAGTTAAGAGGTAAGAAATTTCAGAAACAGCCAGGAAATACAACCTGGGACACATAGCCACACCTACCTAGTATTTGAGTGAATTATATCAACGACTTGCTATACATGAGTACAGAGAGCCACACACCAAATCTTTGTAACAAACAGTAAAGCTTGATTTTATTAAAAGTCTGCCACTAACACTAGCGTTGAAGAGCAAGGCCCTGAAAGACGATCACAAACAATCCAGAGAGCTGCTTTATGTAGCATGTCACTCGAGTGCTATAAATGCACTGAGGACACAGACAAGGGACAAGAACAGGGACTGTGAGGCACAGCTCAGTGTAGCCTGGCACCTGGCGAGACACTTGCAAGTACCCTTGGTAAAAGGCTCAGCTGTGCTGTGCCATCTGAGCCCGTCTCCAGCAGACTACGGCTGGCTTCCACAGAGCTGGGGTGCAAAATCAGGACTTCACTGTCTTATCACCTGTGGAAGGACAAAGAGCCACAGGCCCTGACCACCACAATCCCAAGGCCTAACCTGGTACTGATGTCCCCAGGCATAGCACAGAACCCACAACTGTTACCCTCTTCCTCAACAGCCCAGTGCTATGCCAACTCCTAACCAGACATTTGGTCCTGGCAGAACCAAGTTGGCTGACTGGCTATCACCCCCCCACACACACAGATGGAACTGGATGGCCAGGAGCCCCAAGAACCAAAGGCTCACCCAGACCACAGAAACACACCCACCTGACATTTATCTGCATTCACTCATTCATTCATTCACTATTCTTGCTTTCATTCTTTCAAAATTTTCTCTTTTCTCTCATCCCTACCCTTCACACATGCTAGGCAAGTGCTCTACCACTGAGCTATATCCACAGCCCTCATCAAGTTTTCTGCAGGTAAAATCATATCCCGCATGCCCTTCAGACCCAACCAGATGGGCTCTCGATGTCCAGCATACCTCCTCAGTTTGGTACCTGACAACTGACACTTGGCATCGTCATCTAGCTGTACACTGGCATTTCAATAAGCAAATGGAGCCACGACTATGTCTTTGGAAAGTGAAAAATACATCAACATCCCTTCACACTTGGACCTCAGAGTCCAGAATGCCCAGAGCAGCCTCCATCCACCTGGGAACACTGACAGGTGAAACAAACTCCTCAAGCTCCGCCCAGCCTGCTGAAAGAGTCCCTCTATCAGAGACTCTCCAAGCCTCTGCTGAACATACCTTGGGAATGCCATAGCCCACTAAACACTCACCTTTTTCAGGGAATCCCCATGTCTTTCTTGAATGTACTTCAGGAACGCTGTGGTCCACTGAAGCGTCGTGGCCTTGTCTGTCTCTGCGTTGCAGAACGGAACTAAAAGATTCAGCTCATCACAGCAGATGCGGATTCTGCGCCTGCAGTCAAAACCCACAGTGATCACTGCAGGTCCCACTCTCGGGCTGGCCGCCTCTGATGCCAGGAGGTGCGCCTGCCCCACAGCCTCGGGGGAGCCAGTGAGCGCTTTGCACTAGATTCCCATCTACAAAGCACCTGCACCGACGATGCCTGGGCAGCCCCAGACCCCTGTAGCCTCCTGCATTTAATGGGTCAGGGTCAGGTCTCTAGACCAGGGGTGGTAGCAACACCCCTCATCTTGGGAGTAAAATTCTGTGGGTATTTTTTCTGGGCAAATTATTTTCTCATTGCTTTCTCTTTCTTTTTTCAAGTCCAGGGCCTCATTCCCAGACCCACTTTTTCATTCAAGATTCATGACTGTTTCCCATGCAGAGAATGTTGCAGAATGACCTCAAGTACAGCTTCCAGATTCACAAAGGGTTACTGGCTGGGCTGGTGGCACACACCTCTCATCCCAGCACTTAGACAGCTAAGGCAGGAAGATTACAAATTCAAGTCAAGGCCAGCCTGGGCTACATAATGAGGATTTGTCTCACAAAATAAAACAAAACAAACTCCAAAAGAATTATTATACTCTGCCCATATCCTGAAACCTAGACTTTTTAGAGAATTTAGGGCTGGGAATGGAGCTCAGTGGTAGAATGCTTGCTTAGCATTCCCAAGGCCCTGGCTTCTATCACCAGTGTTGAAAAAAAAAATCCTCTAGCCTGGGCTAGAGCAAGACCCTACCTCGAAAAACCAAAAAAAAAAAAAAAAAATCCTCTAGAGAAAATTTTAAGTCACAACTTGCGCCTCATCGTCAGAACGTTATGTGCTACATCCAGTGACATGCAAACCCTAAGCGAGCTGACATGGACCGTACACAGCATGGCTCCACCTGGTCTTCACATCTGTACACCTAGAATGAAGAGCAGCTGGCACTTCCTGGATGCTCCCTGACTTCTGGGCCAGAGCTTCTTCCCTGTGGACTCAAGGAGGTCTGACCTCAAGTCTGCGAGGCAGGTAGCACCCTACGTTCTGAATAGAAAATGTGAGAGGAGACATCAAGAACTTGGGAAGCTGTTAGACGAGGCAGGAGAGTGAGAATTCACTGTCAAACTGCCATGCACCATGGGCAGCATTCAGAGCAGGAATGTCATCTGTGCTTATTAAATAAATGTCGCAACTCACAGTGAGTTCGAAGACTGTTCAATAAGAAAGGTATCCTCCAGGCCAGCCTGGGCCACATAGAGAAACCCTGTCTCCAAAAAAAAAAGAGGATTTTCCACTTCAGAAATCCCCTCTTCCCAGAGAAGCCTGTTTGTTCTGCTTTCTTTCCCTCTTACTCTGAAATAAACTTTATTCTCTTAAATAAAAAGAAAAATGAAAGGTGTCTACCTAGCTTTAATAAAGCCCTTTAAAAGGCAATAAACAGCCTTGGTTCAACATTCAATACTGAGACTTCAAAGCTGATTATCTGTCTCAATGCTATTTATTTCTGAGTGGAAAACACAGATGATAGCTGATTATTAAACACTGTGTAGAAAACCAACCACAATAAAGAAAAATAAAAAATCGTTGATTCTACCCAGAAGAGAAATAACAGACCACTTAAATAACAGTTTTAACTTCCTCTTTTCCCAACATTCTTTTCCTGTTTTTTTTTTTTTTTTCCAGTTTTCTGAATCAGGACCCTGCTAAGATCAAGGATAGCCTAGAACTCACTACAGATCCCAGGCAGTCTCTTGTGGCCTAGCCTCCTGAGGGAGGGGATCACAAACACGCTCCACCACACGCAGCTTCCACAAACAAAACATAAAGCTACTATGCTGCTGACTGTGGCTAACTTGAGGCCTGACACTTGGGAACTTGGACTTAGGAAAAGTAGTGGAGTACCAGCACCTTGGTTCACAAGGGAACAAGGCATTTGGCTGCATGCTAATTTTGTCTTATCTCCTTCCTCTGAAGGAAGTCAGAGTAGGAGTCCTCCAGGGATCACTGAATCGGGTTGTTTTGGGGACCCACGAGGTAACTTCTTAGACAGCGAGCCTGCGCATCGAAGGCAGTGTATGAAGCACCGCCCACGTTACCTTCTGTCTCTTTCCATCCGGTTATGCCTCTCCCGGCGCTGAGATCGGCCTCCCTGGGGCCCACTCTGCGTCTGCTCTCCCAGGTTAGAATGTGAAGACTCTGAGGACTGCCAGGCACCCTGTGAGGGTGTTGAGCCTTCACCCACATTCTGAATCTCTCCAAGGGCTCTTCGCTCCACACTTGCGTCCAACTGTCGGATTCTACTCCGGTTCCTCTTATTTACTGCTTGTTTACATAGCGCTTCTTCTTTTGCAAAAGAAGAAAATATTGGTAATTTAGATTTTTAGTTTTCATATATCGGTTAATGCTCAATATACTTCTTGACTTTTTTTTTGAGACCAGGTCTCATATAGCCTAGGCTGTCCTTGCCCTCATGATATAGCTGAGGATGACCTTGAACTACTGATCCTCCTGTCTCCACCTTCCAAGTACTGGAATCACCAGTGTGCAGTATCACACCTTGCTTTTTCAACCCAAGATTCAAATGTCGTCGGGTACACAGCACAAAGAGCAGCCGTGGACTGTGGTGGCAGCAATCTGTGTGTTGGTATTGCTGTGTGTTGGTATTGTGTTGGGACACGGAGGACAAAGGGTTAACGATGTTTGAACAGGTTTGAAACCCCGGTAAACCGGTAGGTGTTTCGCCAGCGCCATCCTTAGCCCTAACACCCCAGGCTCCCTAAGCAAGCCACATGAATCCAGGTTCGCACCCCAGCTGTGCCTGGAAGTTGACAGTTCCTCTGCCCCACCATCTGATATGTGCCTAGGCTCATGTCTACATGCAAAGCAGGTATTCACAGGTCACTGGTTACTACCAATCTCCTTTACCCATTTCTTCCCCTCCCTCCTCCTCTACCTCTATTTAACCAATGGTGCTCCTACAATAAGCGGGAATATATTTCCACCTTTCCCCCAGGTCACTGCCCGTTACTGCGCTGTAACACATGGAGAATCATATTCCCTAGGGGATTGTATCCCTAGAGCTGTAACACTTCTGCAGGTTCTTGGGCCCACAGGCACATTCTAACTTAAGTACTAAATCATTCTCTCTCCTGAAAAACAGAAAAAAAATTGCCTCCTTAAAGTTAACTCTTTCAAATTCAGTTTTCTTCTTCCTCAGAGCTGCCCAAGGTGAACTGTTAATGTATGCCATCTGCTTTATCTATACAGGTCAAATTTTACTCCTCAGTGGGGCCCTCTCTCTGCTGATCTCCACTGACCTTCTCCCTTTACCACCTACTCAAGCCTCAAACTGCTTCTTTTACAATCCCATTCCAGTCCCTTGCTGACTGCTGTTACTATTAACATCACTCTTAAAAATTTTGTCTCGGGCTGGAGAGATGGCTCAGTGGTTAAGGCACTTGCCTCCAGTGCCTAAGGCTCCAGGTTCAATTCCCCAGTACCCATATATGCCAGACCCACAAAGTGGTGGCCCTGGTTCTCTTTCTCTCTCTCTCTGCTTGGAAATGAATAAATAAAATTAAAAAAATTTTTGTCTCAATAACAAACTATTTCCCACCCAGGCTCTTCAAAATGCTGCCCTTTAGCCAAGGATGGACATTTCCTTTGGTTAATTCAAGGCCCACTGATGCCAGGTGCCTCTCCAATGTTTCTCTCACAGCAACCACCTGCATCACATCAGGGCTCCAGCCTTGCTATGGTACGAAGGACATCCCAACCCCCGTGTGAATTCCTCTACCCCCTATTTACCACTCTCCAGCTATGATTGCTCCACAGATACAAGCAGCCTTCCAGCTCTGCCCTTGCCTTCAGAGAAAAATTTTCATCCTTTCTCGTTGGTGTGCTGTGATACAACTCTCCTGCAGAGCCTTGCAAGTCCCAGGAGCTGCTCTCACCCAGTCCCACCGCCTCCCAGGAGACCTCAGCCAGCCACCGCAGCTTGAATCGCTCCAGAGACAACTGACTCCTCTTACTGACTCCAATACCAGAGGACGCTATACCTCATCACTGCTAAATATGGGGCATGGACTTGGGGGGGGAAATGTTGCTTTTTTGTTTTTTCGAGGTAGGGTCTCGCTCTAACCCAGGACTGACCTGGAATTCACTCTGTAGTCTCAGGCTGGCCTCGAACTCACGGCAATCCTCCTACCTCTGCCTCCCGAGTGCTGGGATTAAAGGCATGCGCCATCATGCCCGGCAAAAATGTTGCTTTTTATGCCAACAAATGCTGTATGTTCCCTATCCCCCCACCCCTTGGTTCCCTGTTCCTTTGATCTTTTTGCCTCTTCCTCCCTCTTTGCCATAGGGACCCCTTTGCTCACGGCCAGCCCCCTACATGTTTATGCCACTGCTCCATATTTAAAAGAAAAGGGGGAGATGTTGGTATTGCTAAATGGGACATGGAGGACAAAGGGTTAACAATGTTTGAACAGGTTTGAAACCCCAGTAAACCGGTAGGTGTTTCACCAGCTCCATCCTTAACCCTAACACCCCAGGCTCCCTAAGCAAGCCACATGAATCCAGGTTCGCACCCCAGCTGTGCCTGGAAGTTGACAGTTCCTCTGCCCCACCATCTGATATGTGCCTAGGCTCACATCTACATGCAAAGCAGGTATTCACAGATCGCTGGTTACTACCAATCTCCTTTGCCCATTTCTTCCCCTCCCTCTTCCTCTACCTCTATTTAACCAATGGTGCTCCTACAATAAACAGGAATATATTTCCACCTTTCCCCCGGGTCACTGCCCGTTACTGCGTTGTAACACATGGGGAATTGTATTCCCCAGGGGATCGTATTCCTAGAGCTGTAACACTTCCACGGGTTCTCGGGCCCACGGGCACGCCTCCACAGCTGTCCTGGTCCCCCACCCCTGCCACTACTCAGGAGAATGCCTACTCTTTCCCTGCCTGGATCAGCAGCAGCCAGGTCCATACTCGCCAGCCGCCAGCAGAGCTGTAACACGGAGTGAACCTCACCTGGCACCGGCCAGCCGGACAAGCTCCCGGCAACCCAGCAGTCAGCCCCAACAGCCAGCTGGGACACGGGAGGAACAGAAAGCCAACCCGCTCCAGCCCGGCCAGGCCCCGCCTCCCCGGGCGCGCTCCCGCCCGGCCTGCTCAGCCCGGGAGCGCCACACAGACTTCAGGACTTCCTTTTATTAAAAACAACTGTGCACAGGTGGCAGGTGGCACTGAGCCTTTTGCACACTACACAACAGCATGAACACACAGGCAGATCAAATGTTAGCAGCAAATACAAGCTTGTCAACCCTCCCGTTCAACCCGCAGGTACTGCTGCCCATGAACACAGAAACCAGGAAGTTGTTCTCCTTTTCTGGAATTCAGAATGAGGAAGTTGCAAATATTTCCTTCAAAAAGACTTTCTTCATATTCAATTACTCTAATGTGAAAATGATGCTTTAACTTACACAAGGAGAAAACTTCTGGGCTGGTGTTTAAATATATTCTCATGTAGTGTGATGGTTAGGCTTTGTTGTCAACTTGATCTTTTTAATTATCTTGGGTAGGTCTCTGAGGATGTTTACAGGAAGGCAGCCCTCTCAGTAGGGGGCAGGATGTAAAGAAGCTCAAAGGAGCTAGAAGTAAACATCCTTTCCTGTGTGGGCAGTGCAGGAAGGAAATTCCAGAGACTCAGGAAGCCATTAAGTCTGGGATAGAATTGCAAGACCCCACCCTAAGGCTATATAAAGGTGAAAGAATTCTGTCCTTGCCCTCCTGTCTGTTTCCTATTTTATGTGTGGTGTTGGTGATGGGTTTTTCTCTCTGCTTGGACCTGTGAAAGGGGAGCAGCCTCTTTTGCATTCTGGAACTTCCCCTGTATCTATAGCTACAAATAAATCCTTTCCTCCCAAAAACTGTGTCTGGTTTGAAGATTCATCCCAGTGGCGTGTGGCCGACTGTGACAGAATTTGGTACCAGGAGTGGGGTGATTCGCTGAGATGAATCTGACCATGTGGATTTTGATCTTCTGGAACTTGTGTGCTGGAGGAAGGGACATGGACTTGGCACTTGCAACTGAAGATGCCTTCCAGAGCGGTAAGCCAAGTTTTATGGACTATTCTGGTGAGAATTTGGAAATGTTCAGCACAGAGAGAATTGCATTTGGAGGCTTGGCTTGTGAACTTTCTACGGGGAAGGAGAGACTGCAGAAAAATTTAATAGAAGTGTGTGCCTGAGTCAAGGGGTGGATGCGTCCTACTGCTCATGCCCAGAGAGTTTGACCAAGGCTGAATTTAAGAAATGGACTTTGTGTTTGGCTACAGATATGGGACTGAGAATTTAAGATTTAAAGTTGGAAAAACCTCAAAGCAAGATTAATTTACTAGCAGAGACTGGCTTTTGATTATGGCCCAACTGCTTTACATTGAAACAATGGAGCGATGCCTGAGGTGTTTCCACCCAGGAAAGACAGCAAGATGGACTGTGCAAACTCTTTGGAAAGGAAATCGCTGAAAGAAGGGAATCTGGTCTTCAAAGTCACATCTATTTTGTCCCTGAATTAACAACATGGCTGTGTCCTGTATAGCTGGTATTACTTTTGGAAGCATGAGGGATGCATGCATGGAGTGGGTCGTGAAGTGCACATAGTTCCAGGAGCCACAGCTGAGATGCGGTATTTGGAACAGGGCATGAAGTCCCTGATTGGCAAGTGAAGCCAATGGAAGATGGACCGTAGTTTGCAATGGAGACCCGAAGACATTTTGGACATACCAGGACTTTGCAAGGGCTACCATGGAGCACTGGCTTGGGATGGAAGATTCCCCAGGTGCTCAGCCAAGCTAGAGGGACAGAATCGGAAAAATCCAGACACTGTCAGTCACTGGTTATGGTATGGGACTTAAACTGCAGATGTGGATATTTGCTGATGTTTGTTGAGTTTACATTGGCCTAGTCTTTCCTTGTTATGCCTCATAGCAGTTGGAAATGTTTGCTCTGTGCCATTATGTTAAAAGCATGTATCTTGTTTTGGTTTACAAAACTCACAGTTCTAGGACCTTGCCTTATGTGGGAGGGGGGGGGGAGATTACATGTCTGCGGTTGTATGTGGGAGTTATATAATTTTAGGCGGAATTATAATCTTATTACTGTCTTCATTTAGAATTAAGCATAATGTAAGGAGATATGATTTGATGTCAAGTTGACAAGGGGTGGGCTGTGACGGTTAGGTTTTGTTGTCAACTTGATCTTTTTAATTATCTTGGACAGTTCTCTGAGGATGTTTACAGGAAGGCAGCCCTCTCAGTAGGGGGCAGGATGTAAAGGAGCTCAAAGGAGCTAGAAGTAAACATCCTTTCCTGTGTGGGCAGTGCAGGAAGGAAATTCCAGAGACTCAGGAAGCCATTAAGTCTGTGATAGAATTGCAAGACCCCACCTCAGGGCTATATAAAGGTGAAAGAATTCTCTCCTGCCTGTTCCCTGGTGTGTGTGTGTGTGTGTGTGTGCGCGCGCACGCGTGCGTGGTGTAGGTGATGGGTTTTTCTCTCTGCTCGGACCTGTGAAAGGGGAGCAGCCTCTTTTGCATTCTGGAACTTCCCCTGTATCTATAGCTACAAATAAATCCTTTCCTCCCAAAAACTGTGCCTGGTTTGCAGATTCATCCCAGTGGCATGTGGCTGACTGCGACATGTAGTAATGATCTTCTCCACAAAAGGAGCAAAAATACTATTACTGCTTTAATGCACATGCTACAAAAAACAAATTCCCATCAGAAGAAAAAAAGTGAGTAAGCCAGGCATGGTGGCATGTGCCTTTAGTCCCAGTGAGGGGAGGCTGAGGTAGGATCACCATGAGTCTGAGGGCATCCTGGGACTACACAGTGAGGTCCAGGTCAACCTGGGGGCTAGAATGAAACCCTGCCTTGGGGGAGGAGAACAGCAGCAACAGTGCATTGATGTGCATGTGTGCATGTCACACAAAGCAGGGTCCTGAATATCAATTCTGGAATGACATCATTTTAAGAGGGTCAGGGAGAGGATACAGAGTTCTGGAATTTTCTTTCTTACCCTGAATACTGAGCACATGCCCATTTTAACATTCTACTCCTGCCTCACACATCAAGTACTTTTGCATACAAAGACTTAAGAAAAAGCAGCAGCCTTCATCCTGTCCCCTCAGCAGCTCTGCAAAGCTTGAGGGAGCAGTTACTGTGTAACCTGAAAGATAGCCCTTCCCAGGGAGGAAGGGGCTGAGGCAGCTTTAAAGGCTGATTGTTCATCTGCAACCACGCAGACCTCCTCATCACCCTGTGGCCATGGTTCCTGACACCTGCAGACCTCAGGTCACCTCTCTCCTCTTTTAGCATATTTCAGACTCCATCCTCACTCAGTTAGAGGCCCTAGCGTACCCATTCACCCTCTCTGCTTACAGATAAATAAAATTAAATATATACAAATAAAAAGCCCTCAAACTCAAAGCTTCCATGCTCAGATGACCTACAATGTTCAAAAAAAAAATCACAATAAAGCTGGGCATGGTGGTGCACACTTTTAATCCCAGCACTCAGGAGGCAGAAGTAGAAGGATCGCAGTGAGTTCGAGGCCAACATGGGACTACAGAGTGAATTCCAGGTCAGCCTTGGCTAGAGTGAGGCCCAACCTCAGAAAAACAAAACAAAACAAAACAAAAAACCCACTTCAGAATGTTCAAAGAGACCATTTGGAAAGGGGGTGTAAGGTGACCCCAAGACTTCTTGTGTGTGCATAAAGCACCTCCTCTGCCTGTCCCTCAAGGCTTACGTGGCTACACCCACAGCTCAGCCTGCCAGTTCCTCACTCACCTCCCACTTTAATCCAAACTTGCTCGGGCAAGGCTTTGTTTCTACCTACAGTCTGCTTCGTGGACTCAATCTCTTGCTGGTAACAGAAAGAAAATGCTCTAGGCAGCGCAATATCCTGGTGCTTGGCAGCCTCCAGTATAGAACATGAGTTACTAGAATTCTGGAAGAAAAAATGAACAGAAATAATATTAATGTGGCTTACTTAGCTTTCTACAGCACAAGTAAAATGCGCTTAATACGCTCAAACTACTCTTCAGATAGACAATCGGAAGAGCTTCCTGGTCACTGAGCCTTGTATAGCCCTGAGGACATAAACATTCCCTACTTTGAAAGGCAACACTCCCTTCGGGCTGTGCTTCACCTGCGCCTGGGCAAGGCTGGCGTTCCCAGCAGTGGCGCAGGCACTCGTAAACAGAGGGTAGGTGAACTGCAGAGCAGTGGTGGCGGCAGCAGTTTTGTTCTTCACTAAGGTCGTACATTTGTTTTGTTGCTGGTGAAGAGGAACATTCATTAATTCAGATGGATGTCGAATAAGAGTTACCAGACTGCCAAGACAAAAGAAAACCCAGAAACCTGAGGAATGGTGACAGATCGACTCCCGAAACATTGTCATCACCCACTACACCGCTACACCTGGGTAGGACCTGGCCCTGCTTCCTACGAGGTGTCCTGCACGAGGCCACGCCTCCTCCCCACCTGTCAGCCTCGAAACCCTGCCCGGGAAGGGCGAGACCAGGAGGAGCGGAAAACCACCAGCCAGGGTCGGTCCTCTACGGCCACCGCCGGTCCGGGCGCGCCCTGGCCTGGCCCAGCCCGGGTCAGCCCCCCCGGGGGGGGGGCGGCGGGCAAGCGGCTTCCCCCGGCCCCGCACGGAGGACCCCTCCTCCGGGCACCCGCGCCCGGGTCCCCGCCGCCCCGCGCCCGCGCCTCGCCTCCGCACTTGTTGAGCGCCACCCCGGACTCGGCCGGCTCGGGGCCGCGCGGCGTCGGCGTCTCGGCGGGCATGCTGTTGAAGCGGTCCTCCAGCCGGACGCGCACGGTGGGCTTGGCCCGGGCCTCGGGCGCGCCCTCGGGGCCGGGGCCCACCGCGCCGGGGCCGGGGCCCGCGCCCTCCTTGGCCGAGCCGTCGGGCCGCGCCCGCGCCGCGTCCGCGCCGCCCGGGGTCTTGTCGGCCGCCGCGCCCGCCTCGCCCAGCAGCATCATGCGCAGCTCCTGGAAGTCGACGTGGCCCAGGCACGGCGCGTCGGCCGCCAGCGGCGGGCACAGCACCGGGTAGACGGGCGGCGCCGCGCCCGCGCCCGCCGCGCCCGGGCCGGCCAGCAGCGCGGAGCCCAGGCGCGCCTCGAGCTCGCCGTCGGCCGCCTCCATGTGCGAGTAGAGGATGTGCTGCAGCTGCGTGTACTCCACCTCCGTCATCTCCACCAGGCTCAGGTCGGTGGTCGTGAAGCTCAGCCCCGGCTCGCCCAGCGCCGCGTCCCCGCCGCCCGCGCCCTCGGGGCCCGCCTCGCCGCCCGGCGCGCCCGCCTCCGGCGGCGGCTCCCGCGGCCCCGGGCCCGACATGCCGGCGCGGCGCGGCCCAACGGCGGGGCGCGGGCGCGGGGACGGCGACGCGGACGGCGACGCGGACGCGGAAGGGCGGCGGGACGGGGTCACGGCCTCGGCGGACGACGCGCCGGCCACCGTGGGCACGCCGTTGGGGGGAGGGAAACCGCTGAGCGCCCCGACGCGGCGCGCCTGCGCGGCCCCGCCCACAACGGTAACCACACCCCCTGAGGGCCACGCCCCTCCGTTACCCGCCGCTCCGCCCCGCCCCCAGCCAACTGCCCGCCCGCCCCGCCCCGCCCCCCGGGGCGGTCCCGGGGAGCCCTAGGGGACGAGGCCACGCCCTCTTCGCGGCCGGGCCACGCCCCCGACCTCCGGCCCGCCCTCTGGGTCGGCGGGGCGCCGGGCCATGCCGCCAGGCTGGGCCACGCCCCTTCCCCCCAGGCTTTGCAGGCGACTTCTTCCTGGGCATGACCCCACATCCGGGTCACTCCCAGACTGAGGCGAGGTCACGCCCACGCCCCCCGCCGGCCCCTCCAGACTTACCCACCCTAGGCGGTGCGCAGCCGTGAGTTCGAGGCCAGCCTGGGCCAGAGTGAGACCCTGCCTAGGAAACCCGAGCACCAGCCCCGTGCCCTCCCGAGCTTTGCTCTGTGTCCCGCTAGGGGCCCCGCAGGCTGGTCAGTTTTGGAAGAGGACCCCAAATCCTTCCTTTTTCTAGCTGAGGCTGGCTGGGTCTGACTTGGCTTTTCAGTCTCGGGAATAAAGGCTGTGCCCAGCAGGGCCTGCGTGCTTCTTGTCTCCACGGGAGGTATGGATGCTCTGTGATGGAGGCGGATCGGGCTTTCCGGGGCTGCATTCGACCAAAGCACCGAGCACACAGGAAGAGAGAACAGGAGCCACCATGGCTCCTGCCAGCGTGTGTCGGGAAGTCAGGTGAGTGCTTGCGGGTGTGCCTTGCACGCGCGTGGAAATTCCCCACCCTCGCTCTCAGTGACCCCGGGCCCATCATTGGGATCCCCCTGCTTCTGCCCAGGTCCTGGGTGTGTGTGGCCACAGACAGCTTTTCCTCGAGTTCTGGGGACACAGAGCAGGTCTTCACTGAGCCCCCCAGTCCCCGCAGACTTGCCCCCTGGGGAAAAGTGGACACTTGTCTTCCCCCCAAATCGGGCTCAGATAGCAGACCGAGGTACGATTGCATCCATTCCAGTTGGGTGAACCAATGAGTTTATTGGGGTTCACTCACAGAGCATGGAGCGGGTATTTATAGGGACAGGGAGCCCCCCAAGCTGCCACTCCTAGATGCTCCTTCCCCTGGCTATGGGGTGAGGGCTCACTTACAGAACGTGGGTACCCCAGAGCAGCCACTCCCGGAGAAGACTCACCACCCCAACCTGAAGGATGATATTCCTGTGGCGGCTTCCAGAAGCTCCTGTTCCCATCCAGGAATATGAGACCACAAAGCACCACTCCAGGGTTAGCCCCTGGGTGCACCTCCTCAGCCTCAGGGTGAGGGTTTCCTTACAGAGCATGGAGACTCCAAAGAAAAACCCTGGATGGAGCTCACTGTTCCTTGATCCTTTATCCTTTGCGTACTCTGTCGCCCCTGAGGTCACCGGGTCTTGTGTGTGTGCCGTATGCAGCCGGCACAGGGGCACTTGAATCTCAAGGGGAGATTTGATGACCTTCCCCAACCTTCTCTAGTGAACTTCTCCAGCTGCTCTTGATCAAGCTTTCAACGTGGAAGAGATTTGCCATACAACTCTTAACTAAGCACGGATAAGAGTTTGAGGATCGCTTGTTGAGGTGTTGGCGTTTGAAAGTTCTCGGCTGCTTCTTTGAGAATCTGCCTTCTCTCCTAGTCCTCTCATTCCCTGCCTACCCTGATGGTTTAGAGGAGGGAGCAGTAGAAAGTCCGAGGCACTGGTGAAAGTCAAGAATCGAGAAGGTAGTTACCGCAGGCTGGTGTGCTGACCTGGCCCTACAGAGACAGCTTCTCCTGTTATGAAGTACTTCTTTCCAGCTCACTGCAAGAATGCCCAACTCCATGTCCTGAGAAGGGAGAGCCCGGGTGGATCTGGACCATCCAGGGGTTGGTCAGAATCAAAGCTGGGTGGCTGCTGCTTGGTCTTCCCTGCTAAGCCATCCTGCTTTTCTGAGTTCTCACTCAAGAAGCAGACTGTTCCTTGTTTCCTCATTTCCATCTCTTCTTTGGATACTGGTCAAAGTCCTAAGAATTGCTTTAACACTCTGGGCTTTTTTTTCTGTTTTCTCAATCTTTGCTCTATAAATGAAAGAGAGAAGGGAGGAATGGAGGAAAGAAAGGGAAGGAACGAGAAAAGAAGGAATGAAGGGAGAAAGGAAGGAAGAAAGGAAATAAGAAAGGAAGGAACAGAATCACGGCCCTCTCAGGGTACGAAAGGATGAAGGGGATCTGTAGGTAACTTTCCTTTAGGCTTGTCAAGACCATCCCCATCTTGGCATGACTGACTGTGAGGTGCGACCCACAGAAAGATGCATCTCTCTGCATCGGGCTTTACATAGACACTGAAAATTGAACCAGGGCTGTCAATCCTGAAAGCTAATATCCTTAACCCCTGAGAGAGCTCTCTCCAGCCCTAGAAAAGCTTAAAAGCAACTGGAGAAAAAAGGCAATCTGTACAAAGATCAAGGAAGGAACACTGTGATGTGCAACACACTGGTTGATATCTGTAAAGTACTGAAAGGAAAATTGTCACCTCTTAATTCTATACCCAGAAAAAATAGCATGACTTCTTAATTCTATACCCAGCAAAAATAGCAAGACTTTTAAATTTTATACCCATCAAAGATGGCATGACTTCTTATATCCGGCAGAGAGAATCATTCTTTTTTAAATATTTACTTATTATCTTCAAGGAAAGAGAAATAGAGACATTGAGATCAAGCTTGGGCATGCCAGGGATTCCTGCCACTGTCAATGAACTCCAGAGACATGTGCCACTTTGTGTGTCTGGCTTTACAAGGCCACTGGGGAATCAAACCCAGGAAGGCAGGTTATGATAGCAAGTGCCTTTAACCTCTGAGCCATCTCTTCAGTCCCAAGCTTCATACTTCATGCTGTGTCCTTTTTGACTCAAGCTCTCTTGCTGTAACCCTGGCTGACCTCGGCCTTATGTTGCTCCTGTCCCAGGCTCTTAGTGCTACTACACTGACAATACCGACTTTTTTTAATGCTAATGTACAAAATCTACATAGGATGGAGTATCTCTGTCTAGATGCACGAGGTCCTGGGTTTGAGCCCCAGCTCTGAGGGGGAAGCTTAAAAATGAGCTATTGCTAGTAGACTTGTACCACAGGTGACGTTAAGGCTGACTTTCAGATAAAGGAAGGTGATCCTGGGTAGAATCACCAAAACACTGTATGTTCCCAGTTAATCCTCTCCCTTGAGAAACCCACACCCACACTTGAGTGTGTCTCGTTCTTTCTCTGTGCACTAAATTGACCAGGTGAGGTGTTTTCAGTGAGAGCAGTTTTCCATGACAGCCCTGGCCCAGGCAAACACAGGCTCTTTTATTCTAATCAACTCTCAATCGCACATTACACAGCCCAAAGCAAATCTCTCTATGCCTGTTTCTGGTGTCTTCCATTGCTGGGACAAAAGACCCGACCAAAAGCAGCTAATGGGAGGCAAGATGTGATGGCAGGGAAATGATGGTATGAACAGAGGGTGACATCACCTCCTGGCCAACATCAGGTGGACAACAGCAGCAGGAGAGCGTGCCCAACCTCTACCACCCAAAGCCCACCCCCAAGAGCACACCTCTCCCAGCGAGGCTCCTCCTCCCAAACTGCCCCAGCTGGGTTTCAAACATACAAAACATATGAGTTTATAGGGGATCTCTGATTCAAACCGCCAAGCTTGGAGGTAGTGTGCTAAGTAAGCATGTACAAGGCCCTGGGCTCAAGCCCCAGCACTGGAAAAAAAGTATGCTTTTCAGACAGTATCATTTATGCCAGCTGTGCACATGGGTCATCCTAGTACTTGGAAGTCTGAGGCAGGAGGGTCGTCATGAGTTCCAGGCCAGCCTAAGCTACAGGATAAGACCATACATCAAAAACCAAATAAAAACAGGCTGGAGTGAGGTCCAGCAGTGCCTTAGTCCATTTATCTTGTAGTGGCGCACACCTTTGATCCCAGCACTTGGAAGGCAGAGGTAGGAGGATCACCGTAAGTTTGAGGCCAGCTTTGGGACTACAGAGTGAGTTCCAGGTCAACCAGGACTAGAGCGAGACCTATCTCAGAAAACAAAAACAAGCAAGGGCTAGAGAGATGGCTCATCGGTTAAGGTGCTTGTCTGCAAAGCCTAATGACCCAGGTTTAATTCATCAGTACCTGTGTAAAGCCAGATGCCAAGTGACACATGCATTTGGAGTTCATTTATAGTGGCTGGAGGCCCTGGCATGCCTGTTCTGTGTCTCTCCCTGCTTATAAATAAATATTTTAAAAATAGCTGGCTATGGTGGCACATGCCTTTAATTTCAGCATTCAAGGGGCTGAGGTAGGAGAATAACTGAGTTCGGGCTAGAGGTCAAGCATCTGGCATTTGCAATAACAAGAGTACCTGACGTGCACACCACAAATTAGCAAAATGTTTTCAAGGCAGGGTCTCTCCCTAGCCTGGGCTAACATGGAACTCATTCTGTAGGCCCAGGCTTGTCTAAAATTCATCGTGATCCTCCTGCCTCTGCCTCGGTGTGCTGGGGTTAAAGGTGTGTGTCACCACACCTGGCTCAATTAAAAATTTTTAAAAAATAAATATATTTTAAATTTTTATTCATTTGAGAGAGAAAGAAGCTTGTGTGTGTGTGTGTGTAGCATGGGGGAGAAAGAGAAGAGAGAGAGAGAGAGAGAGAGAGAGAGAGAGAGAGAGAGAGAGAGAGAGAGAGAGAGAGAATACTAATGCATACCAGGGCCTCTTGCTACTGGTAACAAACTCCAGATGCATGTGCCACTGTGTTCACTTGGGTTTACATGGGTACTGGGGGAATTGAACCTGGGCTGGCAGACTTTGCAAGCAAGTGCCTTTAATCATTGAGCTATTTTCCCAGCCCCCAAAGTGTATTTTAAGGCAGACGAGTTGGCACCTGCCTGTAGTCTCAGCACTCAGGAGGCTGAGGCAGGAAAGATTATGTTGAGATTAAGGCTGGGCTGCAAAGTGAGGCTTTGTCTCCAAGACCAACCAAACAGAACTCCAGCAGTGCCTTAGTCCGTTTATGTTCCTCTTTCAGAGTCTGACATGGCAGGCAGACACAGGGTGGTGTGTTGGGCACTGCAGTCCTGGAACGGGTAGTGTGGCCTCCTCACTGAGGTGGAGGCAGCTCTTCTCTCAGACCCCCCATCTGGGGAGCTCCAGATGCCTCACCTGCCCTCCGAGTTCTGCAGATTGCATGGCTCTGACCCAGCAAAGAGCTTTGGAGCAAGTCTCAGGCGGATGACCTGCTCCAGGTGCCATGGACTTCCATGCCCCACCCCCATATGCAGGCAGTGGTCGGCTGGTGGCCTTTGACAGCTCGGGGACAGTACCAGCGCCTGGTAGGGGCTGCGTGTGAACATTAGGTCAGGGAGCCATAGGTGGGAGTCTAGGGGAAGAGGTGGGAGTGGTGGCTCCCGTGGTGAGCCCTTGTCTGGGGCTTTGCTTCCATTCTGGCAGTCTTGGGTCCCAGAGGCTCAGTGGAAGGGAGTTTACACAGGGATGCAAGCTTAGAGTCCTCAAGCCAGTGGGGGAATAGGCAGGACGGGTAAGAGCCCTGCTTTCAAAGGGAAGTTGGGCATCACGTCCTGTGAAGGCGAGGGGATGCAGAACACCCCTAGGACCTCTTATCCCCGCAGGTCTTACAGGTAAGTCAGCAAAAGCTGGCAGCAATGCATTCGGGGCAGGGGCTACTAGTACCCCAGACCTTCGGTAACAAGGTTGGTGCCACCATGCCAGGTGAGGAACCGTGACCAGCTGAGGGCCCTTGGAGGTCAGGGCGTGTGGAGGGACAGCTGCAGGAGGACTGTGAGCCTGCAAGCATTCCTTCCCATTTTCATGGGCTCAAGCTTCCTAGCTAGGCGTGGTACTTTTTCTCTTTTCTCCCTTCTCTTCTTTGTTCTTCTCTTTCTTCCTCCTTTCTCTCTCCTCCCTCTGTCTCTTGTTTTTTAAAAATATTTATTTGCAATCAGAGAGAAATGTAGAGAAGAGAGACAGAGAGAGAGAACAGACATGCCAGGTCTCTTGCCACTGCAAACAGAAGACCAGACACTTGAGCTATAATTTTTGTCTGGCTTTACTGTCCATGGCTGGGGAAATTGAATCCAGCTGGTAGGATTTGCAAGCAAGACCCTTTAGCGGCTGAGCCATCTTCCTAGCCCTTGTAAACAATGTTTGGTGCCTTTGGGAATTTGCACAGGATGTGAAAACATTAAAAAAAATTAAAACCCAAGATCCTGTAAACTCCAAATTATCCACAAGGAAAATGTGAGATCCAGAGGGTCTGAAACGTCTGGCCCAAGGCTCGTGTTTGAACACTTGGTCCCTGTCTGTTTTGGGAGGTGACGGAACCTTTGGGGAAAGAGCATTAGGCCATGCCAGGATGGGATTTTGAGGGTTAGAGCCCAGCCTTGTTCCCGGCTTGAGGTTTCTCCTTCCTGACCCATGAAGGTGTGAACATACCATGCACCAAGGGCTTCTCTGGCTACCACACCTGCCCCATGATGGACTGCATCCTCTGAAACCATGGATCAAAAGAAATCCCTCCTCCGTGGTTTGTCAGACATTGTGTCACACAGCAAGAAAACCGAGTGCGTATGGGTAATAACATTACCAGTCTATACTGGGTATAAAATTAGGACTTACCACCCCCCTCCCTGCTAAGTGCCCTTCAGGTAATGTGGTTGGAAGCAGGTTGGGCCTGGCACCCACCAGCTGCCTCCCCAACCCAAGCTCAGTTGGAGCTTGTTTGTGGACCCTTACCTTCCTTGTCTGCCCTGATGGCCAGCCCCCTGCACCCCTCCCTCATTCCTGATGCCAGTGTGGCCAGGATCCTGGTGTGGGGTGGAGGCTGCCCAGTCCAACCTTCAAGTTTTCCCACCAGCTCTTCATTTTCCCCTGCAGATGTGCCAGCGCTGACGATCATGTCCACAGGACCCTGTATGTTTCCACGGAGCTTAGGAATAATCAAGAGTTAGAATGGGAGCCTGATGTGGGGCCACACCTGTCATCTCAGCACTCAGGACGACTCCATGAGTTGAAGTCACCTGGGCTATATAGTGAGACTGCATCTCCAAAACTAAACAGTTTACATGGGCCACATTTCCCAGACATTTGGGGGACATCCTCGACAGCAGTCTGCAGGCCATAAAGGGGGCTCACCCATCGTTGCAGCTGGTGTAGTCTCAAGTCAATCTTGACATCTAGAGTGGTCTTTAGAGAAAGGAGCCCTCATGTTTGTCTGGTATGCTTGGCTGAGACAGCCCTGTGACCGGTGGGTGAGACAGTGTCCTGCAGGCAAGAGCTGGTCAGAGCTTCCTGGAGCTCCAACAAGCCCTCTGCCAGCAGGGCCAAGCTGTGCTGGGTGCAGGGGCCGTGTGCATTGGTGGCGACTGAGCCAGCAGCAGAGGGGTGGGCCCCGCAAGGAGTGAGCGCCTGTGCACCTCTCCTGAGCCTCATCATCCCCTCTACTGACTCCCACTCCAGCTTCCTGCAAGCCCGGACCTGCAGCTGGGCCTCTGGCACGGGACAGCAGCCCATTCATCCCATGACAGCTGGCACATTAGTCTGGGCCCTGAGGCCATGCAGCAAGAGGCAGGAGGACCCAACATAAGGACCTGAGATGGGGTGCCCCTGCCCACCCCCATGCCAGCTGGGGGTCAAGGCTGAGTGAAGACCAAGACAAGAACTCTATACATATTTATTCTACTTCAAGTAACAAAACCTATGAAGTCCTGTTTTAATGTACAGTGATATACTCTGCAATACAAAATACAATTTACAGAAATTTCTATCAAGTAAACCTAAAGAGCACACTTGATTTTTACACTTGTGTATTTAATTAGAAAATTTTGCTTTATATATATAAAAAAACTTTTCACATCATATTAGATGTTGAGCCTCTCACTTTCATGTAGTTTGTTGACTTGTAATAAACAGCAAACACCCCAAATTGCTACATTCTCCATGTTTTCTCAACTTGAAAACCTGTGCTACAAAGTGAAAAATCTGTAGTGATGTATAATGGGAAAAGATTCCAAAGAACAAATGAAACTCTTAATTTTCTTATCTGAAAAAGTAAGTTTATGAAAAATAGAAAAAGAACCATGAACAGATCTGCAGTCAGGTCCGCGAGACGAGACGGCCGACTCACCGCACCTTCAGAAGCACCCAGGGCGTGCGGGGAGGAGCCTGTCCTGCGCAGACACCACCGGCCCAGGTCTTGACAGCTGGGGAGACATGTTCCTGGGGGCTCGATGAAGGAAGAGGCCTGTCACCTCTCAAAATCCACGGCACTGGTCTTCCCTTTACGCTGATAAAGTTGAACTTTTAAAAATAAATTATTTGAACTGCAGCAATTTCTACTAAGAAAGATGTTCCTAATTGTTTCTGAAAATAACTTATAAACTGGTACATTCAAGGGGAGAAGGAAGACAAGCTCAGCCGCCAGCAGAGGGCGGCTCTCAAGTCCACTGAAATTCCCTTAAAACTTAGAGCCGTCAAGGTATTGGAAAAGATAATTTTATATCGGAAAAAGCAATATGCTTTTGGACGCTTTCCCATTTCTAGAACTTTAAATGGAAATGTTGAAGTTTTTAAAAAAGCATCAGAATTGGAAAGGCGGGACATTAACAAACCATTTATACACAAAATTACAGTAATGCCTCAAGTCCAGAGTTCATAGCAAGGCCTCTGGCGGCCTCAGGCCTGAGCCGAGGCGGCGCTGCCCTCGGCGCACCGGCCCTCGGGCTTCGGCTCCCGCGGCCGCTCGCGGCTCCGGCTGCGCTCCCTGCGCTCCCGGCCGCGCTCCCGGTCCTTGTCCCGGGCCCTCTCGCGGTCTCCGCGGTCGCGGTCGCGCCGCCGCTCCCGCTCGCGGTTCCGACCCCGGTCCCGGTCCCGGCCCCAGTCCCGGTCCCGGCCGGCGCTCTTCTCCCAGCCCCGCTCCCAGTCCCTGTCCCGGTGCCGCTCCCAGTCCCGGCTCCGCTCCCAGTCCCGCTCGCGGCTCCAGTTTCGGCCTCGCTCGCGGTCCCGCTCCCGCCGCCGCTCCTCGAAGGCCCGGCCCTGGCGGCTGTCCGGCCCCGGGGCCTCGGGCTCATCCGCGGGCCTCTCCTTGGGCCCCGCCTCGAACCGCTCTCTCGGCCGCCCCTCGAAGCCCTGGCTGCGGCCCTCTCGGAAGTCGGCCGGCGCCCAGGGCCCGTCGGCCTCGGGGCCCTGTCCGGGCGCCGCGCCCGAGGGCGGCGGGGCCGAAGCGCCCGGCTCGTCCCAGCGGTCCTTCCTGTGCTGGGGAGGGTGGCTCGGGAGCTCCAGCAGGGGCCTGGGGGTGGGCTTCAGGGCTTGCGGGGGCGGGCCTGGGAAGTGCGACCGGGAAGGGGTCTGCTCGTTCTTCTCAGCGAAGGGCGGAGGTCCCCTGGGGCCCCCGAACGGCAGGGGTGCTGGTGTCCTCTGGCCTGCGAACTGCGGTGGCGAGTTGACCCTCTGTTCTTCGAACTGCTGGGGCTGAACACCCCGGGGGCCTGGCAGGAAACCTGCCGCCTGGCCTCTGGGTCCTTCAAACTGGCCGGGGTGGGGCCCACGGGGGCCCCCAAAATGGCCAGGGGGTGGTCCCCTCTGGCCTCCAAACTGAGAGGGTGGGGGGCCTCCTCGGGGCCCTTTCAGTTGAGTCAGCAGAGGCCTTCTTGGGCCTCCAAACTGGAAAGGTGCTCGGTTCCCCATGAACTGGGCCTGCTCTGGTCCTTCACACTGGGCAGGGGCCCCCATTATCTCACTGTACGGAGGAGCGTCCTGGAATTCCCTCTGTTCCCCATGGGGATCCTGGCATTCTTCAAATTTTGCTGGTGCTCCTCCTCTGGGCCCACCAAGGTAAGAAGGTGAGGGTCCTCGGGTGTCCCCAAAGGGAGGAGGCCCATGCTGCCCCAAGAATAAAGGGACCGGCCCCTTTGGGGCCCCGAATCTGGCAGGTGGTGGTCCTCTTGATCCATCACTGTTAGAAACAATATTGTCTTCTGAAAATGGAGGAGGGACTGGACCCCTAGGTCCTGGGAAACCGGAGCCGTGAAGTCCTGGCATCCCCACAGTGCGTGGTGTGGGCTCACGCTGGCCAGGAAACTGGGGCTGAAGGCCCGCTCCCCTTTGTCCAGGAGGGGGGAATGGGTTTGTGCCCTCTCCCGGCCTGGGCTGGGGCTCTCGGCAGCCCTCATTGTCAGCTGCTGGGCTGTCACTCTTCCCTGCAGACTGAACGCTCCGAGGGTCCTCGTACTGGGATGAGCAGACAGTCTTGTCCTGAGATGGGAACATGGGACCCGAGAACGGGTCCCTGGCTCCAGAATTAAAGCTCTGGGCGTCAGGCTGCAGAGGAAAGCCGGGCTGGAAAGGGGCGCCTGCAGGTGTGGGCAGCAGCACTCTGCGGGGTGGGGCCGGCCTGGCTGAGCCATCTCCCGCTGCAGAGGGCAGGCTGCACTCGGAGGGCGGCGGGACGGGGTTCGTGGGGTGCTCAGGCCTCAGCGCGGCCTTTTCACTGGGAGCCCAGGGAGTGGCCGCTGAGTCCTTGGCTTCGGGAGGGCCCGTCCCCTGGATCCCGGCCGCGCCAGCAAGGTTCTCCCTGGCAGGCGGCGGGCCTGGCAGACCCTGCGCGCCGGCGCTGGCCCCGGGGGCCTTGGGGAGAGGCTCGCTCTCGCTGCTCTCGGCGGCCAGCCGCCTGGCCTGCCGCGGGTCTCTGCTCTGCCTCGAGTCCGAACCGTGGCTCGCCCCCGGGGCTCCCTGAGCGGGGTCTGGGGCCTGCTGTTCCTGCGAGAACGGCTCTGGCTTGGTCAGAGAGGATTTAGGAGGAGGCGACATCAATGCGTCAGACACGGAGAAGTGGGCCATGGAGACGCCCACTGCGGCCCTCTGCTGCCTCAGAGCTTCTTCCTGCTCCTCCAGCTGCCGCTTCTGCTCCTCAATCTGCTTGTTCAGCTCTTCCAGCATTTTCTGTTGCTCCACCAGGGAGGCAGTGGAGGTGTCGGTGAAGTCAGAAGGCCTCTCTGCGGAACTGGCCTTCACGCACATCCGATTGGGCAGGTCATCGATGGTCACTTTGGCTTCTTCCAAGATGGTCTCGTCTTCGGGGTCATAGGCCACCTCTTCCCTCTCCGCGGGCTCGGGGCCTTTCTCCACGCTGCGCTGCTTCCCTGGCTCAGTGAGCAGGGTGTGAAACGCTTGCTCCGGGTTGTACTCCTCTTCAGGGTCGTAGGGCCTGTCGTCCTCCTCCTCCTCCTCCAGAACCTTGTCTTTTGAGAACTGACCAAACTGTTGTACGATTGGATCTAACAAGGGAGCTGCAGACACGCCATCCTCACCCTTGGCTCTGGGGTCTTGCTGGGCAGCTGCGGTGGGCCCAGCCGACTCTTTGGCAGGGGGCTCAAAGGATTTCTTCTTCCCAAACAGAGTCTGCAGGATGTGCTCCAGGGGTGAAGCCGTTTTGGAGGTGGCCGGGCTGGAGGCTGCTGGGCCGAGCACTGCTGCGGGGGCGGAGGCCGCTGTGGCAGTGCAGGTGGGGCCTGGCTTGGAGGAGGACGTTTTTAATCCCGGGGGTTCAGGAAGAGGGGGTGGGGGCGGAGGAGAGCCAGGGGGCGTGGTGCTGACCACAGTGTCTGCTGGGTGGAGCTGGTACTTTGGGGGCTTCTTCTCCGGTGGGGGGACCACGGTTACTTTGGGATAGACTGAAGCATCTGTTTCTTCCTGTTGGAACCGAGTCCGTTTTTCATCTATCTTGTCTAACTCACCAACACTTGAAGGACGTTTTATTTTTTGACAGATTACTAATCCAAGGATTATATTTGGACGTGGTGACTCAAGACCTGAAAAACAAAATATTTGTACAAACTTTAGAATTCAAGCTTGGTTTTCTCTCTCCAGAGTTAACTCTCACTAAGGGGTCTTATGGGGAACTTTTAAAGGCAGAGGAAGGATTCTGTGGGAAGACAAAATCACAAATTTGAGCAGCTTATTAAGGAAGATCGGGGCCTCCACTCCCTGAATGTACCAGGACACCACCTGTTCCTTCCTGGTGGCAAAGAACCCATGATTAAGATGAACCAAAGGCCTAGGTCATAAGCAAAGCATCAGAATTTATGGTCGTGCTTTTATAGTTAATCTAGTGGCGAAGCTTTAGCAAGAGGCGGGAGGCTGGCAAGCAGGCACGGATGGGGTGTTTTCATGAACAGTCTGGGCTGTGTTCTATTTGCTCCTTGCTACACACCAGGAGGGAGAGGCAACACCCAAGTCGAGTTAAATATGCTAAGCTAGTCAATGTCTAGTTAGGGAGCAAGTCAACATGATTTATAGTGCCCAACAAAGCATAAGCAGCTCAGTCAGGGTCTGGGTTCAGAGC
Organism: Zapus hudsonius; assembly: GCA_004024765.1. Lineage (NCBI taxonomy): Eukaryota > Metazoa > Chordata > Mammalia > Rodentia > Dipodidae > Zapus > Zapus hudsonius. Next base: position 79,184 of record PVHP010001001.1, on the reverse strand, counting down.
TGTAATTAATGGAGAACAGTTCCATTTAGAACAAAATTCACTGAGAATTTAAGGTACCCATTGGGCCGAAAGTCATCACGGCACTCACGAGGCAGATCCCCAGTGAGCTCGGGGCCCTCAGAAACTGTGTTGTGTGGGATGAAGAAGGTGCTCCACAAAGGAGGGTGAAGAGCACCAGGGAGGGAAGAGACAGGGAGACTAGGATGCAGCGCTGTTGAAGACCTTTCCTTCTGAGCACCCTAGGATGTGTGGAAGCCAGCTCAGGAATGCTAGCATTCCAGTGAACTTCCCCCCCCCCCATGCTCATCGTAAATCAAGAATGCCAAAAGAGAAAAAGTCCAAGTCACAAACTTAGGGGAAAACAACTAAAATGAATCAAACTGTCTATTCAATTTGCTGTTCCGTAAAGGTATCTCTACGGAAGATTTCCTTTGAAGACAAGTGGTTCTAAACCCCTGTAGGGCTTGAGCATACAAGGGGGAAGGAAGCCTTCTCCCACCCTTCTGAGGTAGTGGAAGCCTGTAGCTCTCCTCCCACATTCCAAGAGCCTGGGAAGCCAGCCTTCTGCTTCCTGGGAGGGAGTCTTCAGGCCTTCCCACTATCCTCTCTAGGTGGCCTAGTGCATGAGAGGGAGAGCAGGGAAACGGTGAGGGGACGAGAATTGGAAAGCCAGCCAGCTCCTTCAAAAGTTAACTCAGCAAAAGTGGGGGGGAATTTATTACGCTCATCTTCTAAAAAGCATGAATTAAGAGGGGCTTACACTTAAAACAGTATTTACTAAAACAACAGTTGCTGTCTGCCCACAATGCTTTGTGGTTTATTCAGATGCAAAGTTTGGGGAATGGCCTGCTGCTATTCTAATTTTATGACCTTTCTGGAAGTCTGTTTAAAATGGACCCAGAGCTTGCAGAGCAGGTTTGAGCGATGAAAACTTGTAGCACATTTGGGTTTCAGACTGAATTTCTACAGGATGGCTCTTGCAAACCAGGTTCTTCCCAGAACTAACAGGCCCAGGGGTTGTGGAGGGAACGTGAAGGACTGGGGGCCTTGGCAGAGGAAGCAGGTGGGCAGTTCAGTGCACAACAGACCACCAGTCCTTCACGAGAGGGCCTATGCCACCTCACTCCAGAAAAGGATCAGCTTTTACTGAGGCTGGTGTCGCAGGTCCAAGTGCACAAGATGGTCCAGCACTGTGTGAAGGCCCTGCCCTCGAGCAGTGCTCCGCTGCAACCAAGGTCAGTGTCCCGGCCTGGCAGGATGCTCTCACAGAAAGGTGAACATTTACACTGAGTCTGAACACAGCAGTCTGTCTAGAGACTGGCACCTGACCAGCAGCTATCAGAATCTCCTGGCAATCCCATGTGCATCCCAGAGGTCCACCGGCAGGGCAATATACCCCAATTCTGGCTACTCTTCCTCAAGATGCTTAATTAATGACATCTGGGCTGAAGAAAGAGATCCTTTTTATAATCATCCACCCTATCTTTGCTGAGGAGAGATGGTGCGAGGTGTGCCGGGCAGGGAAAACTACATTTGGGTTTAGGGGTATTGTAGGCCCTGGTTTCTTAAGCCCCCATGTTGGGTTCTAGAGCCTGGAGTGAGGCATGTGACCTGAGAAACAAAGAGCACACTGGCTGCAGCAGAGAGCAGAGGGCCCTGAGAAGGGCACAGTGATGCCTGCTTACCCACCTCCCTCTCTAGGGCTCTAGGAGACTGGCAGTTGACAAAGTGTAAAAATTAGGTTTTCCCGCCATTAAAATGTGCTGTACTGTTTTCACAAAGGATGCAACATGGTCAATATTTTCCTCTGGAATATATGTGTATAAAGTGAGCCCTTTAAGCTCCATGTCTGATTCCTTTAGGTTTATCAAGGTGCAAAAGTCCAGCCTCAGATTAATGGAAAGGAGAAACCAAGGACAAGAGGCACATAGGAAAAGGTGCGAGCTAGTTCATCTCCAGGGACGTGCCTCCAGGGAGGTCAGCAAAAGGAATCTGAGAAAGGCGCTCTGTGAGCCCCATGAGTGGCATACTGTGTGACAGGAAGGGACACCAACCGACTCCTACTGACTTCACAACTGTCAAAACAGCACCTCCCCCACCCCCCAGATCTAAGGGCTTGTTCTCATTTAAGATGAAAGCCCTCATATGACTGGACTCTGCCAAACAGAATCTTGATGCCTGTATTAGAAACTGTGTGACAAAAGCTCTTAAGCATGACTTGGACTCGGCAGATGGGGGTGGAAAGACTAGTCTACTTCCCGACCCACCAAGCACACACACCCCCACGTACATTCTCACAGACCCCAAACAAAGCCACTGGGGCCAGTTCACACTTGGGGTCAGGAGGGCCGTTCACCTTCTAGGTGCCGAGTGCAGAGGACGCCCAGGAGCAGGCCATCCTACTTGCCCTGCTGTATACCACTGCTATACTACCCGAGGCCTTACAAGAAGTCAAGGTGGACTCAGGGCTATCATTTAGTTCCAAGTCAAACAAACAATGACCAGTTTCCATGACATATTTTTATTAATTTAGGAGAAAGTGGTACATTCCATTCAATCTGCATTTGGCTCCAAATACAGTTTCTGTGCAATGCTTTGATACATACACATGAAAACTGAAGGCGTGCTTACCTGCTAGCATTTCAAGGCATTGCATGGTTGGAAAGGAATACAAAGACATTCCCCAAGGAATGCCCCTTTCCCCCGAGAGTGCTGGGGGAGGACTGGCTGTATGCTGAGAGAACCTGGGCAGTGTAGTAGGCACTGACATCAAGGCCCAGCAGAGTAAAGGACATAATGGACAGACAGGAGTGCTGCCCCAGAACTCGCTCCCTTCACCAGAGGCTGTCAGTGGCCCTGCGGTGCAGCTGAGCTAGCATCTAACCTAGTGTGGCGAGGATGGATGGATGGATGGGTCAGAAGACTAGGATCCAGACTAGGATCCTAAAGACATCCCCGAAAAGCACCGACTCCAGTGTCCCCAAGAGATCCAGCAGCTCAGGGTGTGTCACCTGTGGCCAACAGGCGAGCACTTGGGTGCTCTGAGGACATGGCCTAAGCACCTTCGGGTCCTCGTCTTCTTTCCAAGTATAAATAAGCAGGGCTCAAGGGGCCTGTGCGGCCCTGAGTTCAGGAGGGAAGGGACATGTGGCTCTATGGTAGAAGCCGAGGCACACACACCAGGGGACCATGGTCCTCGCACCATGACACCTCTGAGGATCTTCTGTGTGGGGTTGATTTGACCTCATGCCAGACGCTGCCAGCCCTCATCAAGGGGAGGCAGTTCAAGGCTGGAGCGCCATGACTCTTCCAGGCTTGTGCTGTGGGCAGCACAGAACCTGCAGCAGAGCCCTGGCACCGAGAGAAAGGCTTTGGAGTTCAGGGGCCTGTGCAGACCTAGAGCAGCGCAAGGGTAGCATTGCCATGTAGCAGGTGGTCAGATGGGGGCCGCAGATCTGCTGAAACATGGCCACCACCTCCTGAGAGCTCAAGTTGTCTAGGAAGTCTGCAAATTAGACGCTGTGAGGATGGGAAGAGTAAGACCAACACGCACGCATGCACGCGTATCTACAAAATGCCAAGTCAACACATCAGCATATTAGGCAAGTCCAGCCAAGAACCTGGCCTGGGCCAAGGACGAATGCATGGCCAGTGTACAAATACCACACACATGTAATGTGTCAATAGTGGCTTCAGGAATATAGAAGACTGTACATTTACAATCGTAAGTTACGGGCAGTACTTCATCAATAAACTTTTCTAAAACTCCTTCCTACGTTAACAGAATACCTTAGTGCTTTATTGTGGATGGAATTCTGCCTGCTGCTTGCTCCCTTCAGGCAGTGTCATGACCTCAGCAAAATGACTTGGTGGGTGAGGGTGCCACCTACTCAGCCAGTCACTGAGGATCAGCATCCATTATTTAGAGAACAAGGTGAGTCAAGCCCTGCCCGTCACCTTGGAAGTGCATGTGTCCCTGTCCACCCCTGCACCAAGGAGGCTGCCCCCAGCCAGTGGAGGTGCCGCCCCTCTGCATTCACCACTGACCCCATCACTGTCTGTTACTGGGAATGTCCTCCAAGTCCTGTTTGGCTAAGGCCTTGTGCACCCCACATCCAAAAATGTGCTCCAGGCTTGCTTAAAACCCTCAGTAGCCCCCCCATCACGAGGAAAGAGAGCTGAGAATTAAATGATGCCAAAATGGGAGGCAGGCAAGGGCCCTAGTTCCCGCTTCTGACAGTACCCGCCAGGTGACATACTTTTAAGTGACCGCTGTTCTTCACAGGTGCTGAGGGTCAGCTTCTGGATTTTCACTTCCAGGAAAACTGGATACTTACTTCCCCTGGCCAGGGCTCTTCTTCACATGGCTGCTACCAAGCACCTCTAGGGCATCTTCTGTCACCCAGCTGGTGACATTTCTTTATCCCAAATAGGGCTACACAACACTCTGCTTTACAAACGTGCTTGGCAGTAATATGTCATGCCAGTTAATAATTAATTCTGGGATTACTGATATCAACAAATACCTTTATGGGAATATAATTCCAAAAGGGAGGCCAGGAAGGCCCAGAAGAACAATGCCAGTGTCAGGTGGCTGAGGGCCGTGCTTGGGCCCTTGGGATCCTGGCCAGCTTAGGTGTGTTATGAGTAGTGGGGGCTCTGCCTCCATGACAAAGCACTTTATGGCCAAGAACACTTTAATTCAGATGCCCAGTACCAATTCTCTAGCTGAAAGCATGTCAATGAGCAGGCCCCTTGGAGTCACCTCAACCCAAACCCAGGGACATGTCTGGAACACCTCTTAGTTCTTGACACACAATCTGTTAAGCAGTACTTACTTCCAAGCAATGGGCAAATACAAAATACCATGTCAAAGATGAAAGAACTTACTGAAAAGTAATTATTTTGAGAAATGCTTTTCTGAAGCCCTGTTTATCTAACCCCAGCACCTGAGGAGGTGGGAGTCTACTCACTGATAACTGTTTTACTCTGAGCTGAGTGCTAACAGGATGCCTCTGTCTGGAGTGCAGGGCAACTCGAAGCCAGGCAGCCGTACCATTCCCCACTCAGGTCCCTCCTTGGTCTTGAGCATTTCTACAGTTTCTTGGCCTCAGGTTGCAAACAGGCTGGCTGCAAGCAGTACTTTTCCTCTTTTGAAAACTACTGGGGCGATTTTTACACAAGCAGGGACACTTTGGGGTTACGTCCCTATATAACAAAGGAGAGATTCCCCTGCCATGCACACTTCAATGACTGTCCTTAATCTGTCTCCTGAGAAGCCTGGTTTGAAACAGGTGGAAGATCTACTACCTGGGACAACTTGAGAGGACTCTGCCAATTAGGAGTGTGAAAGGATCAGATGTGCCTAATCATCTTCCAGAAAGTGGACACTTACCTGGTCCCTCAAAGGGCAAGAGTTTGGATGGCACAGGGTCCTTAGCACTCAGTGGAATCAAGTAGAGGTCCTTGACATGCCTGTTGTTATTAGCTACAACCCCAAAGCGGCCTCGGCTGCTAAAATAGGAGTAGAGAGAAATGTAGGCAACCTCTTCCTCCTCTGTGGCTGGGTGAAAGCGGATCAGACAAAGCTCCTGCAAAGCAAACAGAACACAAACGAGGCATGCACCTAGGTGTTCCAAACAAGCTCCCTTTTAGGGTCTAAGTCTGTCGCTGAGCCAAAGATATAGAACCTGAAGTACAGTGTTTCAGTCATCCTGATTCTGACATCACAGTCCTAACTGTCTGTATGTTAAGGTCAAATGTAAAGAAATTACAGGCTCAAGCTTCAGATGGCTGGAATGGAATCTCAGTTCTATCATGCAATCCTCACGCAGCCTCCATCTCACAAGAGTCTTCTGTCTGCGAATAGCCAGTGTGTAGTATGGACTTAACCATGATTGACCATGTGTGAGATGATGGGGTCATATCCAAGAGGACCCTGAAGAGCCAGCCTAGATGAAGTTTATCTCCTCTTCTAACTGGTGCAAGCTACAGACCACTACAAAAAGGATTCTCAGGAAGCCAAGGCCTGCTGCTCAGAGTGTTCAGGCAGATATCTGAGCCGATACACCACCAAGTCCTCACCTTCTCCTCTTCAGTCACAAAAAGGAAGCAAAACCTGTGTATTTCTTGCTAAAATTAGGATGACAAACTCCTATTACTGTTTTTCCAGCACACCTGCACACCCACTCATGTAATCATAAATCTCTCTTAAGTTCAGGCTGACAGTTCAAGGCTTAGCCCATCAAAAGATGATGTTTTATTTTTTGGTTTTGTTGAGGTAGTGTCTTATTCTAGCTCAGGTTGACCGGAACTCACTTGATAGTCCCAGGCTGGCCTTGAACTCAGCGATCCTCCTACCTCTGCCTCCCAAGTGCTGGAGTTAATGGTGTGAGCCACCAGGACCAGCAATTTTAAACAAATACCGCTTCCCACTGTGTACCTTAGACACAGAAGACTTGAGCTTGCCAACATAATCCCAAACTGTCTTCGGAGCAATCCTCCCACCAATGTGGATAGTATCCGGCAAATCCTAAAGAAGAAGAATGTGAAGTAAACACCAGAGAAGCCGAAGCCTTCAGACAATGATGCAGGAACCCCAAGGCACCAGACGACCCAACACTCAAACGAACACAAACACACACCCCAAAACCAACCAACCCACAAAAAACAATCAAAGCAACAAGAAAACCCCCAAACACTTCAAAAAATGGTACTGGCCAGGGCTGATGAGCCCAAGGGTTAGAGGAGAACCACCTCTGCCCACAAGGACTGCTGCTCACATGTAAGCATGGAGCCCTGACAAGGGCCCTTCGTAGTGAGTGCCCTGAGGCTGAGGCAGGCCACATACACAGCAAACAGGAGACCTGGGCCCTTGGACTCTCGTCCAATTTCTGCACCTGGTGCACACTGCCTACCCTGTCGTTTCACCACACTGGGAAACTGGAAAGAGGGGCATACTTTGGACTCTTGACAAAGACAAAGACAGACAGACAGACACACACACACCCTCTGTGGTTCTAACCTCACTGAGATAATCAAAACACCCAGAGACAGGATATGCCTTAGTGACAAATTTCGCTACGCTCTGCATGTTAATAAATCCTTTCCAAATGGTGCTGAGCCGAGACAAAAAGAGTGTCGTGTCACCTTCTGGAGGGGATCGTGTTTCCGAGACACTGTAAAACCAAGGCACACACACAAAAATGTTATTTTCTTTTTGTACAATAGATATTTCAAAGCATAAATTCTACGTATTTAGGAGCAAAAGTGAACTTCTCCAAGCTTGGTGTCTCACTTTCTCCAAGGAACTAATTTAATCATAATGATATAAAGAGACACGTTTATTAAAAAGCTCAACAGGCAAACAAATCTGGATGGCCCTAAGTTCAAATCTCAGGTCTGAATGACATCAAAATGTCAATTAGGCACCCTATAAACTAGGCCCTTTCAGGACACTAGTGCAAAGCTGGGCTCCCAGTAACTCCTCCCAAACGCTGCTCAGAGCCCTGCCCCATGCACACACCTGGTACTTGGTGATGGTGGAACTGATAGGTATCTTGGGTCAGGGGAAGAGGACGGCTTAGCCAGGATGGACTTGGGCACCATCACAGGAGTCAAAGCAGGCTTTAGCACATCTGCCTTGGTTTCTGCTATGTGGGTGTTCTCGGTCATGACCGTGCATGACCCACTCAGAACAGTCCTAGGGTCCCGGCCTGAGACTGTGACTGTGGTGACCACCACACTCCCACAGGAGGCTGGCCGAGAAGAGAGAGCATCCAGTGGGGAGGGCTCAGGATGCCCATCTTCTATGGGCCCAGAGGAATACGTTCTCTCCTGGTTCAGACCAGACCCGCTTTCCGAGTCTGGGTCAGAGGCACTTTCAGGCAGAGGCTCTGTAATTACTTCTTCGGCCAAGGGAGGAACTGAATCAGACGGTGAGCTGTCATTCTTGGGTTTCAAGTCTTCTTTCTTAGCAGAGGCTGAGAGTTTTTGCTTTTTAGGAGCTGGTTCATCCTCTGATGATGGAACTTGACCTGAGGAATATAGGAACTCTCAATGGGAAGCCTGGCACATTCGAGGGCACAGTTCAGTCATGAGTAGGGGCTATGTGTCAGAAAACCACAGCCACTCTGACCGAATCTGGCTGTTTTATACAACACTTAAGTTTTACCTCATTTCCAAAGAATCCTCAAAATTATGCTCACCTGTACAGATTTTACAGTTGAGATCAAAAAGATGGGCGCGGTGCTGACTTGTGGTGTCCTTTAGCATGCTGCTGAAGACGTCAAGAAGAGGCGCTGTGCTCTTCTCAGGGGCGGCGCGCACGGACTCTTGCTGCTCCTACACATGGAAGATCAAGCAGGTCATCTCCACCGTAACAGTGTGCGTGAAACAGCTTCACAATGAAGTAGGGAGATGGGGGGAGGCTTAGCAGTTACAGGTGTTTGCCACGCAAGTATGAGGATACACCCATGTGAACAGCTGGGCATGACCCCAGTCCTGTGGGGAGCTGAACTGGAGGAATCACTGCGACTCAGGAAAACTGCAGGTGTGCATTCAGACTGTCTCAAGGAAATGCACAGATGAGTAACAGAAGAGGAAACCTAATATTCTCCCATGGCCTCCAAATGCATCTACGCATGCGCGCGCACACACACGCACACACACACACAGAGAAAGAGAAAGAGAGAGGGGGGGGGACCACCAGGCTACAGTGGTGGTGGAGCCTGAAATCCTGGCATTTAGGAGGTGGGACAGAAGAATTGTTTCAACCCAGCCTGGGCTATAATAGTGAGACCCTGTCTTTTAAGGCCCACTTGACAAACGCATAGATCCATGTGTATCTCTTGAATGTCAAGCTGCCTGTCAAGTAATGGGAGGCATGCAAAGCAGGCAAGGGCTAGTCCCTGTAGGATCACAGATCAATGCAAATGCTCACATCTGAATCTGACACTGGAGGAGAGTCTTCCATGTCTGGAATGGTTTCTGCTTTAGCAGCATTCTTCTTGCTTTCATTATTCAACTTAGTTCTCGATTCTATCACCTACGATGAAAATGACAGAGATGGAGCCTTTAGTTCTGAGTTCTAATTGGACATTATCTACCCCACTGGGAAAATGAAGCCTCCAGGGCCTTAAGCAGCCATTCCATTCCCATCCGCACTCACAGATTTTGTTGGCCTCTCTTTCCATGAGGAAAGCTCTTTAGATACAAGTTCTTCAGGTTTCATTCTCACAAGTTTTGCCAAGGAGATTTCTTCCCGGAGAACACGATGGAAGAGTCCCTATATAAACATGTTTTAAAAAAAAAAAATCTTTCATTTAACTCATTTTTAAATGTTTAGTGGGGGCCAGGCATGAAGGCACACGCCTTTAATCTCAGCACTTGGGAGGCAGAGGTAGGAGGATCACTGTGACTTTGAGGCCAGCCTGGGACTACAGAGTGAATTTCAGGTCAGTCTGGGCTAGAGATCCTATCTCAAAAAAAAAAAAATCATTTCTTCTCTCTCCAATGTCTTTCTATGCTTGCAAACAAATAAAAACATGTTTAGTGGGGCTGGAGAGATGGCTCAGCAGTTAACAAGGCCTAAGGACCCAGTACCAATTAAAACCAGATGCACAAGGTGGCACGTGTCTGGAGTTTGTTTGCAGTGGCTGGAGGCCCTGGTGTGCTCATTCTCTCTACCTACCTACCTGCCTCTTTCTCTCAAATGTGAAGATTTTTAAATCTGGAGCAGTTGGGAAGAAGCAAGGGAGCACAAGAAGTCACGCTGGGAGGGCAAGGGTCACCCCAGCCCACGCCACAGCCTCCTGGGATGTAGCACCAGGGAGTACAGCTGAAAGTTGACTTCAAGGATACCTCTGCATAAACAGCTAAAAAGCCAACACCTCCCCAGGAAACAAATAGTATATACCGCTTGGAATACAAGTCAAAAAGTAGTCAGCCTGGTCTACACAGCATGACTCTGTAGCTATTTAAAAAAAAGAAAGAGGGCTGGAGAGATGGCTTAGCGGTTAAGGCACTTGCCTCCAGTGCCTAAGGCCCCCAGTTCAATTCCCCAGAACCCACATAGGCCAGACCCACAAGGTGGTGGCCCTGGTGTTCTCTCTCTCTGCTTGAAAAATGAATAAATAAAATATTAAAAAAAAAAAAGAGGGCTGGAGAGATGGTTCAGTGGTTAAGGTGCTTGTCTTCAAGGCCCAAGGACCCAGGTTAACTTCCCCAGCACCCACGTAGAGCCAGATGCACGAGGTGGCACATGTGTCTGGAGTTCATTTGCAGTGGTTGGAGGCCCTGGTGCACCCGTTCTGTCTCTCACCTCTCTGTCTCCTTGCAAATATAAAGAAAAAGGAAGGAGGGAAGAAAGGAAGGAAACAGTCAAGAATGATGGGTGGCTCATGCCTATGGCCAACAGCATTCTGGAGGATGGGACAGGAGGAATTCTGCTATTTGAGAACCATGCCTCACAAAACCAAAACCAAAACCACTTTTTTAAGCTAGGGATGGAGTTTGGGCTACGTGACCCTGGCTCTGGAGCACAGGGAGAGCCAGAGGTGAAGGAGAGCATTTGAGCAGCAGCTCTGGAAGCAGAAGGCAGAAGTGGTTGGTACCAGGCTGGCAATGAAGCTGCAAGGACAACTCAGTATATTCATGAAGACTCAGCTGAGGAGGAATGCTTAAAACTTAAGGGAATGCTTCGGCTAATCCAAGAAAATAGGAAGCAGTAGGATCCCTGACAAGTCACGGCAAAAGAGAGGACCCTAAACACGAAATTACATTACAAACATCTCAAAATACAGTGTCTGCTGTATCACCATGAAGCTCAGTGAGCAGAATTGGGGGGGGGGGTCCTCTCTGTATTAGGAAGTTCCATCTAGTTAGCGCACACAGACCTGATTCTTAGGATCCTTAAGGTTGAACATGATGCTGCGATATTTGCTCTTGTAGCGATTATCTGTAACCTGGAACAGGTTAAACATTTCCTTCTCAATGTGGAGGGCAATTTTCCCTACTTCGTTTTCTGTCATAATTAAGTCATCGCTGTCATTGACTCTGAATGGAATGAGAAGAGACCCCATAAACCAGCTGCATTTGCACACATCCCACGTTTTAAACAGAATGATTTCACCAATGACATCTCCAACAGGTATGAGTAACAGCCCACCTTTTCCACAAGATCTCTTTCAAGGAGCGTCTTATATTTTGCCGAATCTGTGAATTGGGCTGGGAAGGGGCAGGGCTCACGGGCCCAAGACGTCCTGGGGCTGGGGAGGCGGAAGAGACATTGGTGGACATTGTCTTCCTGAGTACTCCCACCACAGCATGAGAGCCAGGCAATTTTTTGGAAGCAGTTGGTATAGCCACAGGCGTTGGCCTTGCTTGCCTGGCAGGAGAGCCCGATGGGGCAGCCGAGGGCCATGTCCTCTTGGGGATGGTACCCTTGAAGCCTATGGGCAGCTTCTTAATGGCTGATTTGGCTCCTGCTGTGTCAGCAAAAGGAGACAGCTTCTTTGGAACAAGACTTCCAGGTGATGGCTGTCGGCCCACCACCGAGCCTGGAGGAGCGGCCTTCTTTAGGGCGGTAGCTGCTGCTCTGTCCTCTGCTTTCCAGTCATCCTTTGTGGCTGCAAAACAAAATTCAGGTATGCTGAGTGCACGGCCTCCTGACTGATCAGAGTTCACCCTAACCATCATGTCCTGGGCAGTCTCCAGACCAGACATGCTTAGAGGAAAGGGATTCTAAAATCAAAACTTGCGGTCTGTCAACAATATTTTATGATAGTGATTAGACTTTATTTCAGAAAGAAAAAAACTTGGGGATAATGTCACAGTAAATCTTTTACTTTGATCTATCATAGTTCGTTTACTCACTAAATGGCAAAACTAAAGAACAAATTCCACATGACCAAGTAAGGACAAATTTGGAAGGGTACTTTCATTAGTAATTTAAGCATAGTATTTGTTATAAACATCTCTTCAGAATGGGGGGGGCATAGGTAAATTCTTTCATAAATAGCCAACCCTGAGGACTATAGAGGCTAACACCCTCCTGTCAGTATAGGGGCACGTTACTTCATTTTTCCCTCTGGAAGAAACCACTGGAGAAGACACAATAAAAATGTGGACGGTTACAAATACCCAATATTGAGATCAATCCAAATTTCACACTGAGAGATGTTGAGAGCTCAGTGATAGCAATTGTACGAATTCTCACACACAATCCCCAAGCTTCAATGTCAGCACAATGAGATGACTTTAGTCAAAGGCTACTGTCAAAAGCTCGAGTCAGGGGCTGGAGAGACGGCTCAGCGGTTAAGGCACTTGCCTCCAGTGCCGAAGGCCCCGGGTTCAATTCCCCAGGACCCACATAAGCCAGACCCACAAGGTGGTGGCCCTGGTTCTCTCTCTCTCTTTCTCTCTCTCTCTCAACTCTCTGCTTGAAAATGAATAAATAAAATATTAAAAAAAAAAAAAAAAGCTCGAGTCAGAATCAGCTTCATTAAAATCCTGCATCAGATTAAGTAGGTCATTAGCACCACAGCCTAGGTCATGGACCTCATGGTTCCATGGAGAGAGATGCCTGGGAACATGTGCCCCCCAACAGCCATCCACCTCATGCTGGGGTCATCAGGATCTCCAGCCACCTCAGCAGTGCTACCTGTCCCCAGAGACCATTTCCAATATACCAGAGTTGGAGAGCTCAGGGAAGAGCCAAAGAAGGCTAGAATCCGAAGGTGTTTCAAGTTCAGGGGCTCCACTGGGTTCTGCAATGCTGACAGGAATTGGGCCACTAACCCTTCTCTAGTAGCCTATACCTCCACCATGTAATCAACTCATCTGGCGACACAAGCCCGGAGGTTACAAGGGTCCCACACTCTAGATAGAGAGCCCTTCTAACTTCATTCCCAATGGCCCTTTGTCGTAGTGGTCTCTAAAACCTGTGCGCAGGAGCATGTCAAGCCTTAGCTTTGAGGCTCCCTGAACCTGCAGTCTGACCTCCATGTCTACCTACGCCTGCATTTCTAAACGCTTCATTCCTCTTGAAATAACAGGAACTGAAGTGGGTACAATGAACAATGTAAACCACGTTCTGCTGTCCAGGTGTTTCTGAGCAAGGAGTATGTAGACAAGCTGCAAGTCAGGGTCACACACCTGAGGACTAGCTGCAGCTGGTATCTGGACTACAGTTCTAGTAAGACTTAGCTCCTAGGGTCTGCAATTATTTTGCTAGCATGTCTATTCGTTTTCTTGAGGAAGGGCCAGGGAAGGACATCAGAGAGCAGAGGGACCAAGTGCTACATGACAAGGCCCAAAGGGTGCTGACACTTAGGGCACAACAGATCAGAGTACCAGACTGCTAATATCAGATGACAAGACTGAAGGTGTAGGAGCCAGAGGTAAGAGGATCACTGTGAGTTTGAGGCTAGGACTAGAGTGCATTCCAGATCGCTTGCACACACCCTTGATCCCAGCACCTGGGAGGCAGAGCAGAGGTAGGATTGTTGTTTGAGGGTACCCTGAGACCATATTGTGAATTCCAGGTAAGCCTGGGGGGCTAAAATGAAACACCATCTCAAAAAAAGAAAAAAAAAAGCTGCAGATGTTACAGTGAGACCTAGGACCAGTTCAATCACTCACTGTCCTTTTGCAAACTTTGCTAAGAATTTGTACATCCTGCCGGGCATGGTGGCGTATGCCTTCAATCCCAGCACTTGGGAGGCAGAGGTAGGAGGATCGCCCTGAGTTCGAGGCCACCCTGAGACTACATAGTGAATTCCAGGTCAGCCTGGGCTAGTGACCCTACCTCGAAAAAACAAAAAAGAATTTGTACATCCTTCTAACAATGCTCACCTTAGCCATTTCTAGAACCCAAACAAATCCCAACACACCTGTGCTAGAACCTGCAGCTCACCCTTAGCGATATTTGGTGTGGAATTTTTGTCTGGCTACTAACACGTGGATTCCAAACGACAGACTCCGAGTCAGATCAAGCCTCCTCTGGTGAGTGCACCTCCTCACCTGAAAAACCTAGGCTGTTCCTAGTCTGAATTACTGACGAGCAGCCATCCTTGAAGGACAGCTATTACAAAGCAACCCCTCGCCACCATGCTTCTGTTTACAGCTAACCTTGGGATCATTTGGTGGCTTCCAATAGTGCATGTAAGTCGCAAGTAGTAAATGACAAACTGGTGAAATGTTCTAAAACTGGCAGATGCTGACAGCCACTTGCTGCTGGCATGACAAGACGCCACACCCTCTTCTACTCTGGTGTCTCATGCTAGTGGCTCTGCACACACCTTGGTTCCTCTGGGTGGAAACAGCAGGGATGCTGGACTTGGGTCAGGTGCTGCGGCAATGCCAGCGACTCACTTTCACTTTTATTGTCCATAATGAGCTACATTTAGTGGGCAAACATCACTTTCATTTTTGAATGGAGCTATAAATAGGTTAATTATTCCAGTCTGCCTCCTCCATGCTAGGTATCCAAGCTAGGCCTTGCCCATGCTAGGCAAGTGCTCTACCAGAGCCACGCCCCAAATTCATTTAAAATCTGTGCATAAACTCCCAGGAGATGCTTATTCTAGAAACTGTGAGCTCCACGGCATACGAAGAGCCTGGCTCCACCTGCTGGAGGACCGTTCTGCTCATGGCCTGCTTGGCTCCCTTGTGGGGCTCCCTGTGGGGCAGGTGCTGCCTGGCACGTGGTAGTTACTGTATGGTGCCCAGCTGGCTAGGCCACTGTCCCGGTTGAACTACTGCTACCAGGGTTGGCCATCTGTTGGTAACAAAAATCTTGAGGCAGGTTGCTCAGCACAGGGAGGACTCTGGAGAGGAGCCTGGGGCATTTGTTACAGCATCATTTGCCACTGGGTGGCACTAGTGAGCCAGCATGGAAGAAGCCCAAGAACCCTGCACCTGCCCCCAAGCAGTAGCATAAAGGGGCTGGAGACCAAGTCCATATAGCCTCAACTCCAGGAGGCTACCCTCGCAGAGGGCTCCCCACGAGTAAAGGGGTGATGGAAAGTGCTACCCTGTGCACAGAAATTCTCCTCCAGCACTGCAGAATGCATGAGAGCTACCTCAGCTGTTGAGTGGTGTGGGCAAGGTGGTTTCCGTCATCGGTTTTATCCTTGTCAGTATTTTCCCTTGTGTGAAAAACCACGGCCACAGTGCCAGAAGGAAATGTTCTGCCTTTGCTCTTTCTAATATAAATGTATCCCTTTGGCCAGGCCTCTCGGCACATGCCTGGAGTCTGAGACACAGAAGAAAGTGTCTAGAAAAATATAAACAACCCCTTCCTTCCCCCAGGGGAAATGAAACCCGGACAAGCAGCAGTTCAGGACACCTCAGGGATGTTCCTCAGATGACCAACACGACTGCAAGGTTTCTGTGCCTGCCCACGGGGCCTGCGTTCAAGGGACCAGCACCCCCATGGCCACTAGGAATCCCATCTAAATGGAGAGCCAAATGCTAAGAAATTTGCACATTACCCTTCCTCACGTAGTACTTGAAAATTACAAACTGTGTTACGTTGAGTTGGTAATTAGGTAACTTCTCAAATTACACTTCAGGGCAAACCATTGGAATGGTGTGATGAGGACCATATATGTGGGTGCTGTCTGCCCAGTCACGGGGGAGCAGAGCCACTCCTTAGAGACTTCCCACTGACACCAGGCACCAAGGGCTTTAGTGAGATTCAATTCCACACACTTCTTCGTGCCTAAACTGTTTTACTAAAAGCAATGTAACAGGAACAGGTTAAACAGTCATTGGCCTTCCCGGGAACACTCCAGACCTGATGGCACAGTGGAGACCCAGGTGGAGAATGCAGTCAGTCACTTTGGGTTCTGTCCGGGCTCTTCAGGCTTGTGACCAATGGATGCTGCCTCAGCCAGGACTCTCAATCTTTTAAGATGACTTCTCTTTTAGAAGCTAATGTAACTACGTGTGTGGACGCTACAGCTTCATGCAAACGTACCATAAACTCATGTATCGCAGGTAATGAACTGTAGCAGCATCTTCAGAGGTGACCTTTGCACTGTGAAATCAGCAATGCCAAAGGAACCTTCCAGGAGTGGCAGTCTTGCTCCCAAAGGTTACAAGGTCACCCAAACAGGAAAGTTCAACCCCCTCCCAGGCAAGGGATAGCTGTGGGTGCCTCTGAGGGCTCACTTGGCAGGTTCAAGTTCACACAGATGTGACCCAACTTTCTCAAGAGTAGGCTAATAATCTTAATGTATAAAATATAAAAAATGTCATTGCTGACAAAATTCCTACTCTAATGACAGAAAACTAGATCAGTACCCATTTTGACTTTCCCAGTAATTGGGAGGAGTCTGGGTCTGGTTTAGATGTGCAGTTAGGCTCCTCCCCCTTTTGTGTTCCCACCGATGACCTTGGAGAAACAGTTCATGTAGTTGATAAAACAAGCCCCCCCCCCCATTTCTAGTATCCTCTGCTCAATACAGCATTTGTTCCAGGATTCCAATTCTAGACCCTGTACAAGGTACCTGGTTAGAACCCATGTGCCCCTGGTGCACCCCAAGCCCTTGGTCAACCCCCAGGTGTGGGTTTACAATTGGTGTAGATTTCCCATTTCAATCCCCACAGCCATATGAAATACTTCTTGGTCAAAACCCTGGTGTTTTGAGTCACCCAATGAGCCACTTAGTGAGTTTGAAATACTAGGAATTCTGCTCATAGTATAGATACTGTTTTGAACATTTAGGAAGTGTTCCAGCAACTCCCCACCCCCATCACAGCAATGGGAAGTGAACAGTGGAAATAAACGGGAGGGGGGGGGGAGGAACCAGGAGAACATAAGCACATAAAATCATCAGGCTCTTTGGGAGAAAATTTAAAAACAACAGTTTCAATGAGCTAAGGAAACTACAGAAATTCTAGAAAAGAATGTTAAAAGCCAGAGGAAGGACTGTGGAATGCATCACCTGAGCACGGAGCTTCCTGTGCAGGCTGTCTTCTGCCTGCCTGCATCCGCCTTTTGGGTCAGCACCAGTGACTGGGGACAGGAGGCAGTGGTGGCCGTGCCAACAGTTTGGCTCTGTCAGCAGAATCTTCCCAGTGTACAGTGAGCCAACCACGGATCCATTCACAAGGTTAGGGAGTATTCCTAACCCCCCCACTCCCTCACCAGTGTCGTCTGTAGGCAGCAGGGAAGTAGTTTCATAGGCTGTGGGACTGTGCAGGGTAGGTGGGGGGGAACAGGGAAACAGGCCTTGCTACCTGGGATGTAGAGCTGCTCACCAGTGACTCTCTTCTCTGCCCATCATTGTTGGAAAGATGAACAAGGGACAACAGAAAAAAAAAAAAAAGAGAAGCAACCAACTCGGAAAGACATCTCCAACGTGCTGCATTTTGGATGTCCACCAATTTTAACTTTGAGGTGCTGGTGTGTACAGATTAGTAAACTGTTAATCTGTCCCAACTCTGAGAAGCCTCATGCAAGAGAGGGTGGGACAGGTCAAAGAAAAGGAACCTTTGAGCACAGACCTCATTGTCCCTGGAGTCCCACCCCTGTCCAACCCCCCAAGACAGAAGCAGTGCTGATTTTAAGTCCACCCTCCCCATCTTCCCATTCCAGGAACCCAGCGCTCTGGGCTGTGGGTCAGATTGCACTGCTATGTGCCTACAGCCACTTGAAGCCCTTGAGCCCAGTCAAATGGAGGCTCGTTCCCTGTTCAGATAGATGGCTCTCCACTCGACAGCTCTGGAGAGCTGCTGCAAAACTGAGGAGTGGTGAGACCTTCACCTGCAAGCATGAAACTTGCCTCTCACCCTAAGGTGTGCTGGAGCCTGCTCTAACAGGTAATCCACCTGTGACTCAATTTCCTAGGACTTGGGCCACTTATACTCTCGTTTTCTTTTTCCTTTTTTCTAGAGGTGGGCTCCATATAATAGCACAGGCTGGCCTTGAACGTTCAGTGGTCTTTCCCACCTGGCTAAAAGGCTGACTAAAGGGAACTGCATCACCCTTGTACACTTAGAACTGAGGGTCATTTAATCTTTGGTCCAAAATGCCCTATTAGGGATGAGGATGCAGCCAAGCTGATTCCTAGTAATGGACACAGTAGTCATGACTAATTCAGTGCTGGGAGGGGAACAGAGGGTTCAGAAGCTCAAGGTCACAGGGCTGATGGTACAGCTCAGTTGTTAGAGGGTCTGACCAGCACACATGAGGTTGAGTTTCACCCCCAGCACCATATAATCCAAGTGTGGTGGTACACACCTGAAATCTCAGCACTTGGGAGGTAGAGGCAGGAAGATAGAAGTTCAAAGTCACCCTCAGATTCTTAATAACTTCGAGGTCAGTCTGGGCTACTTATATGAGAGTCTGTCTTAAAAAACAACCCCCCTCAAAAAAACCCAAAATACTGTCAAGAGAACATAAATAAAAATTCACTTGAAAATATACAACGGAGTCAGGTGTGCGCTGTGGAGCATGGGGTTAAGGACCAATAATGGACCCAAGCTGTGTGATCTAAGCTGTGTGGGTTGTGAAAAGCTAATCTATTGTCAATTGAGTGATTTGAAATCTGGGACAAAGTCTAAACACCTAGGAGCCAGGAAGCTACCATCTTGTGACGTCAGAGCGCAACTTTCCTCTCTCTTTGAAAGAACATTGCCCTGAAAGTAAAGGACACCGTGGAGTTGGTTGAGCAGCAGTAAACAGCCTTCAAAATGTGTTTATATGGGTGTATGGGGGGTGGGGAAGACACAAAGCAAACAGTCTACCCGACCTGTCAAAAAATGTTCTAGCTCCTGAAAAATCTAACATTTCATCCATCAGATGAACAGTGATGCCCTTGACACATAAAAGTGGCGATGACTTCATGTATAGGTGGGTAATGTGGAAAACTTCCCCTGTTAAGCCGAGGAGTCTGGAGCATGATCCCGTGCTGCAGGGCAATGCAGATACTTACCAGGCCCAAGGGACTAACTGCCCTGCCAAGGCGAGACACTTGGCAGGGAGGCTCGCAGAGCTCTCTAGAAAAGACCCAGCCAGAGCAGCTCTACAGACTAGGGAGGAACAAGGGGTTCCAGAGGCATCCTGGCACTTGCTTCTGGCTGATGGTGAGCTGCTGCCTACTATCAGCATGAAAGCACGGAGGACTCCAGTCCTGGATAAGCCCAGGCAGCCATCCACCGGGAGGCCATCTCCTGGGCGATACGTACATTTACTCAACAGTGTGGGCGAGAGCGCAGCGGGCTTCTCTGGCTTCTCCGGCTTCACAGCGTTGTAGTTGTGGTCGCTCGCCCAGGATGGCGTGGTGCTCTCACAGGTCCCCTCCTTCCCTAAGGCTTCGCTCTTAGGAGTCACCACCACCTTCTTCATTAGATTCTCTTTTTTCTCTGGAACTAGTCTCTTGTGCACAGAAGGGATTTTAATCCCTGCCTGGATAGTCAGTGAAACCTCAATCATTAAGGAGGCAGACATGACATCTTTACGACAATGACAATTTATGAGGCAGAGACCCCTCACCCATCTGGCTTCTATAATACATTTACAGTGTAGCTGTGCCAACACATCTATCAACACTTGGCATCCCCATGTGACAGTAGGGCTTTAATCACTTGGGTGACACGAAGAGCCTGACACTCTGGAGCTCTGCTGAGGTCCAAGCCAGCCAAGATAACAGAAACATGAACCATCAGGCAAGGCAACGAAACAAGCTGAGGACCACACAGAGGGCAGTGCCTTGGAAAGCTGAGAATGAATGGCATTTCTGGGCTGTCCCCTCCCACCCCACCCCAAGAAAAGGCTGGGGACCAGGAACTGGCCAGGCGCCCATGCTCATCACTGCAGTACTCTCACTAAATGCAGCAACTCTTTCCAACAAGTTCTAGGGTCCAAGAAAAACAGCCTAAAAAATAACCAAGTCATCAAGCTAGGCTTGATGGTATAGGCCTATAATCCCAGCTACTTAAGAGGCGGAGGGAGGTAGGAGGATTCCAAGCTCAAGGCTTGTCTGGGTTACAGAGGGAGTTCAAGGCTAGCTTAAGCAATTTAATGTGGTGTGAAACCCTGGACTTTAAGGGGGGGGGGAGCATAGGAATGGGGCAATAGAAGTCATCAAGTGTCATCTTAACCTTGTCCTGGACGTGGCTAGCAGTCTCATTGTGCTAAACACGAAGCATGGTCAGTATTGTCCAGATAGCTACTCTGATTATTTTTAAATGTCTGTCTAGCTGTGAGATGATTCTTTTTTTGTGATACTAGATCAGATTAAGACCTTGTGCATGCCAGAGAAGCATTCTACCTTGAGCTATAGCCTTAGCTCAAGACATCCTGAAGAGAGGCACACAACCCTGCCCAAAACGTGAATGTACTCTGCAAACTCACTCTGCCAGGGGCCTATCTACTTGGGCCAGCGGTGGTCTGCATCCTGAGGTCTTGGCTCTTCACAGCAGCCTGGCGCCCACACATGGTTTCCTATATTCAGAACTAGACCTCAGCTAACCGAAGACTGAAGTAAGGGTGATGCTAACAGCTGATGCTGCCCCTACTCCTTGAGCAAACAAAAACCCTCCAGGAAAAGGGCATTCTGGCCACTTTCTGCTCCAATGGCTCTGAAGTAACCTTGGTCTTCTTACCTGAACATTGAGCTTTTCTGGCTTCATCTTCACCTTTTCCTTAGGTTTTGGTTTTTGCTCTTTACCTGAACTTAGAAATCTCATGGTAGCTGCTGCATGTTTGAGAATGCAATCATTACTGCAATACACCGAGTCAGGCTGGGCTACTCTGGAGCACCCAGGGCCAATGCACCTAGCAGCACCAGGAGCCTCTACGACCTGTAGAATGAAACAGGCAACTTCAGACAAAGAATGTGCTGATACCAGTAATGAGTGCTCAGTGACAGCACTACCGATGGTACCGGGTTAGTCTTGGAGATACTGACGATATTGTTGATAAGAACCAAAAGGCATCTTTAGCTGGGCATGGTGGTGTAAGACTATGTTATGAGCCCAGCACTTGGGAGGACAGAGGCAGGAGGACCCCAAGTTCTAGGCCCAACTCCAAAACCGGGGGTGGGGTGGGGGGTGTTTGAACTATACAAACACATTTCTCTGTATAGGGCACCAATGTGTAGACTGTCTGGCATGCGGTGACAGGGCAGGTCTCATGCACTTCCTTCCCCTAGAGGATGAGAGAGGGCCGTGCCTACAAGTGGAGCTTTGAATCCCCATATGCACAACAAGGGAAAGTCTCAAATTCAGTCAGAATCAAGAGGTTAAGTTTAACCAGGTGAAAAATTTTTCAGGAGGGACTGGGCTTTTCCTTTAAGAGGAGATTTTATGGCTGGTTTTGAAGCAAGTCACTAAACTTTGAGATAGATAAACAATTAGTGATGCTGCAGAAACTGCATGCATATACGCCAGACAGTGAGCGCCTCTGGAATGAGTGCACAGCTGTAGCCTGACTGACCCTTAGCGCCAGGGCTCCAGCTGAGCTAAGCCAGGCTCTGACCCAGAGACTGGGAACACAAACGTGTGTGGTGTGTCAAGCAGCAGCCCTGCTGCCACTGCGTCCAACTTTTAATTACAGTGAAACTCAGGCTTGTGTCAGACATACTGTCAATAACATGAAGTGGATGACTTCTCTCACACAGGAGTGTGTCAAGGCAGAGATGCTGAGACAGCAATTTCTGCAGATCCTACCCTTGCTGGGAGGGGGGGGGTGTGCAGGCTAGGACCTGGAGCGAGACTGACCAGTGGCACCCCTAATGGGATGTACAACCCAGCAGAGGCTGACGGCTGAACCGGGTGGGAAGAATGGAGAACCATCACAGTGAATGACCACTGTTTAAATACTGATGAGACTCCAGAGATACAAACAAGTAACAGCAGGAACATGTAGAGATGCCTGCTGTTAACAGTATGGGGGCGAAGATGGAGATCTTCAAGGTACAGTTAGCGCAGTGTGGCAGCTAAGGCAGGAGGATTACAAGGTGAGGCTAGCCTGAGCAACAGAAGCATGTCGCCTTCTACCCCAAAGACAGACACTCTCCTAGTCTTGGTGTCTAGGCCAACAGCACCCGACAGGTCTCCCTTGCCACACACATACTTACAGGCTGGAATATTTTGAGCTTCTTCTTGCCGCTGGGGTTGGCTGCTTTCTCAATTCTCCCTTTTATCCCCTGGTCTTCACCAGACTTCTGCTCTACCGTCCCTATACTTGTACAGTCTGTGCCATCGGCACTCCCGGGTCCACACCCAGCGTCCTGCTCATCAGTGCCAGGACCTGTCTCGTCCTGCACTTGCAGAATGGTGCAGTTTGGACAGATGTAGTCTTCACCGTTTCGTTCCAGGAGCCGCCCTCGGGCCTCAGAGATGCCCACACAATCACCATGAAACCACTCCTCACACCTGTCACAGCAGATCATGAACCTGAAATGACAAAATGATGGTAGCAGACATGGGAAACCAGTGACGAGTTACTGTCCATGTTACCAAGTCAAACCGTTAACATCCTACTATGCAAATACAGGGGCAAGAGGAGACCAAGACTAAGAGGATATATATGCCCTTCATTACCAGTCCCCCAAATCTACTTCATCTATTTACCCGAGTCTCCTGAGTGTTGGGATTAAAGGTGTGCACATCATGCCCGGTTTCACACTATTGGGGAGCCTACCAGCTCTTTGTGTATGCCAGGTGTAAGCACTCTACCAACTAAGCGACATCCTCAGCACCTCATCTTTCTTTTGGCTGGAACATTCTACAAATAAACTGGAGGCTTCAGTGTGTACCTGCACAAGTTCAGAGGATGTATGCCCCCCACCACCTGGCACCCACTCAAAGCAAAGGCCCACACTGGAGGGTAGTCACGCACAGCCTGCACAACCTGAAGCAATGTCCCATAGGGATCTTTGGGGCAACAGCTGGTTCTCACCCATCTACAAGGTGAGCACTGCTCACAGAGTTTTCTTAAACACCACAGTGGAGGGCTCTAGACTCACTCCTTTCCTCTTCTTTCAGTGACTTGTTCATCTATTTTCAAAAGAACCAAATACCTGACCAGCCCAGCCCTGAAGCTCTTAAACACCAAAGTGGAAATTCTGTTTCCATCCCTTGGCTCTCAAAGCGGGCAGCAGCCTCCCTCCCTCCCCTCCCTACCTGTTGTTGTGAGGCTGGCGGCAGATGCAGTAAAGAGCATTGGGGTCGTACACCTCACACTCAGGCTTTGATTTGCTGGCATCCCTGGCACCTTCCTCTTTAGTTCCCTGAGCTGCTTTGCCCTCTGAATGACATTCTCTGTCATCTTTCGCTGACTGGGTCACCACTCCCTCATCAGCCTCAGACTCCTGCTTGCAAGGAGGTGTGTCCTCCTCAGCACCATCTGCCTGGACGCCCACAGTTTCAGCAGAGTCTTCCCCTAGACACTTCTTTCGCAGGCGATTCTGACCACTTCTCAGGGGCCTCTCCACAGGCTCCTGCTCCCGCTTTTTTCGAAGGAGGTTCTGCAGTTCCTTCAAAGTAAGGCCATCACTGTCACTGTCAGATGTGTCATCCTCATCACCTTCTTTGTCCTTTTTGGAAGAGGCAGGGCAATCCCTTTTTGAGGAGCTGGGCGCTGGGCCACTTCTGATCTCAGAAGAACTCTCCACACTCCCCTCTGAAGTGGTTTCCACATCAGTGACTGTACAGGAAGGCAGCTCACTGGAATCCTCCAGGGAGACAGGTACACTCTTCCTCCCTCGGCGCCGAACAGTAGTAAGGAATTCTTCTACTCGCTCTGTGCGCTTCGGTTGCCTCCCACTTCGGCGCAGAGACAGGCTGTGCTGCTGCAGTGGCTGCTCACCAGGGTCCACTTCGGCATCTCCTGCGCCCTCTCGCTTGGCAATTGTGGTTCTCCGGAAGCCCCACGTTTTCCTGAACTCTTTACTGGTGGGGTTGATAGCCTTAGGTGCTTCCTCATTGTTCGGGTGCCCTTTATCATCCATACCTAATAATAAAAAGGTAAATCACATGGGAACCAACAAACCACGTGGCCTAGCACCATGTATGAGACATCTGATGAGCATCCCTACCAATAGCGTAAAGCTGGGGCACTGGTACTTTAAGAAGCAGAGCTGACATGAACTAAATGCTGCTGAGACTTGAGATGTAGCAAACGGCAAATCAGTCAAGATGTAATTCACCACATGCTTAGGACACAGCTTTACAAATGTGTAAGAAAACTATGGCACAAGTTCTAACAGTGAGGCCAACAGACAGTGAGCGGTGCTGGAGGCAGTGCCACTATCGAGGCAGTCTGTGTGGAGGTGAGCTGGCCATGACCGTTGGCACAGGGTACTCAATGCTGTGTTATTTCTGGGCCTGGCCATGTCTGTCCTGGGCGATAAAGGACAGTGCCTTGGGCGCTGCTGCTAGCTGAGGTAGTGTTACCCTTGTGGACACCAAAGGTGAGGACTGCCCAGAATTCTGACCACGAAGGTATAAGACAGGAATTGAGCCTTGTTTTAGTCCATTTGCACCCACCAATCAAAGCAGCACCTTAAGGGTGGCCTTTTATAAACGGCTGGCTATCCATCTATTATAATCTTATCTCATCTAATCTATGCTATTTTATCACCTATCCAGAGATACAGGAGCTGGTAGTGGACTTGTGGCACTCCTCCTGCCTCAGCCTCCCATGTGTGGGGATCACAAATGTACACCACCAACCAGCCTCTTCACTTACTTTCAAAGGATTCTATGACACTTTTATTTTCACTTAAAATGACAAAACTGGGAAAGGCTATACCTTGAGAATTCTTTTCCTGGCAGTCCAGGCGTTAGTGGCTTTAGATACTGATGCCGAAGATGAATGATTTCACAGCATGCTGCACGTCTAAGGGGAAGAGCTGGTATAAAATGAAAATCCTAAAAATGCAAAATATAGGAAATTTACAATTATAGTGCTCTTAAGATTGCTTTCCTGCCAGTAGTAGACTTTTAGAAAACCAGCTGCCACTCAGCTACTGAGGCTATTGGACAGTGACCTCCCTACCAAGCTGACCTTGCACTCTTCAGGTCATGTGGAGGCTGAGGATTGACTACATCACCTCTTTGATCACTTCGAGGCGATCTCGAACTGAAAGATGGTGCCTACAGCAATTCTGAGTTATAACACCAACTTCTGAGATGACCCTGGCCCGGTAGTAAGAAGGAAAGCGCTGGTCCCAACAGGCTGGCATGGGCTCCTTATAAACACACACAGGTGAGTGGTTATCAAAATGTACTAATTCTGTAATTGCTTATTCATGCTGGCCAGAAAATTTTGGTCCCGGTTGCTCAGGCAAAACAAATTTTGTACATTAAAAAAAACACAAAACAACAACAAACCAACCAAAAAAAAAAATACACCCTGAAATGCTTCTTCTATCACAGCCACAACATAGCCATAGCTGTAGTGAACCAAGACGGCATCTGGAAGGAAGATCAAGCCCCAGCACTGCGCTTCTGTTCAAGATGGGGGGGGGGGGGGGGTCCTGGCCCAGCCACTCCCCAAAAGTAGTCCCTCTTCCTCCAGAACCCAGAAAGCTCCTCTGTGAAGACAGCTTTTCTAAAGAAAGAATTTTCTATAAAATTTCATTTTTATCAGTGGCTATACATTCAAAGGTATGTATACCAACAAAACAACAAATGCAAAAATATAAACATTAGCCAGGCATGGTGGCGCACGCCTTTAATCCCAGCACTTGGGAGGCAGAGGTAGGAGGATCACCATGAGTTCAAGGCCAGCCTGAGACTACAGAGTGAATTCCAGGTCAGCCTGGACTAGAGTGAGACCCTACCTCGGAAAAAAAAAAAAAAAAAATCAACAACAACATTGAGTCATGTTAACTTTA
Organism: Zapus hudsonius; assembly: GCA_004024765.1. Lineage (NCBI taxonomy): Eukaryota > Metazoa > Chordata > Mammalia > Rodentia > Dipodidae > Zapus > Zapus hudsonius. The sequence continues at coordinate 53,328 of PVHP010001001.1, read as the reverse complement.
ACAGTTTAGAACATTAACATCAATGCTATACTGCAACCATTTCTTTATAAACAATGGCACTTTAAATGTAGAAGGAGAGGAAGGCTACAGAATGCCAACTTCTAGACTGCTCGTGAACTCACAGCAGCTGTGACTGGTTGCCTGCAGGTGCTTTCGTCATGAATGGGGTACAGGTTCCTAAGATCCCACACCTCCCAGAGTAGCTAACAGCTACAGCTAGAAGGGGTCATGTTCTCTTCAGTGGCAAACTGCCCATTCAATAAAAACCCACCACCCACAATCATGCAAGTGACCCTAATTTAACTCAGTAGATCAAACAATCAAACAAATAAGCAAAACAAGGCATGTAAGTAGGATGAGGATTAACTGGGAAGAAGGGTTTTTGTGAGAGGGGAAAAGAGAAGTAATGGAGGGATAAGATCAAAATACATTATATACATGTATGAAAACTGTCAAAAATTAAAAGGCAGACAACATAAGCTGAGTTACTATTTTGTTTCTACTATTTTAACACTTGATGCTTAACCTACCCGATGAGCTGAAATTCTACGTATAACAGCCAACCCGGTGAACAGGTCCTTCAGACTGCCGGCCTCAGCACACGGCTGCCACTCACCAGCGCCTCTCAATCCCAACAATCAAGGGGAGAGTGAATCCTAGAGGAAATGAAAGAGATGTCAAAGTCCAGTAACAGACTAAACCACACAATCAAGAAAGAAACAGTTTTGTAAAGAAATTACTTGAGAGACTTATGGACACTTGGGAAGTCAGAAAGAAAGCAACTAACAGGGTCTATAAACTTTGACCTAGTGGCAAGTTCTTCTGGAACATTCTGAGAAAAAAAGAGGAGCCAGGACCACCAAGGCAGGAACCACAATTTTGGGATAGCCCAGGGAAGGCAGCAGAGGCACAGTGAGAGAAGGGCACAAGCAGCCTCTTTCCAATTATGAGCCTACTCATGAGGCAGACCCAGCAAAGAAACCCAACAGCAGAAAGATCAAATAACAAAATAATGCATCTATTATTATTTTTAAAATATTGGGGCTGGAGAGACGGCTCAGTGGTTAAGGCACTTGCCTCCAGTGCCTAAGGCCCTGGGTTCAATTCCCCAGGACCCACATAAGCCAGACTCTCTCTTTCTCTCTCTCTCTCCTTGAAAATGAATAAATAAAATATTTTAAAAAATATATTAGTAGGGCTGAAGAGATGACTCAGCAGTTAAAGCACTTGCTTACAAAGCCTAACAACCCAGGTTTGATTCCCCAGTATCCATGTAAAGCCAGATGCACAAAGTGACCCATGCATCTGGAGTTTGTTTGCAGTGACTAGAGACCCTGGCCCACCTATTCTGTCCCTCTTTCCCTCTTCCTTGCAAATAAACTTTAAAAAATATTTAAAAACAAACATGATAGTAATATAAAGCTCAATGTGGCTCAGGCCTTTAATGTCAGCACTCAGGAGGCTGAATCCCTCTGAGTTTAAGGCTAGCCTGAGATACCAAGTGAGTTCCAGGTCAGCCAGGGCTAGAGTCAAATTCTGCCTGAAAAAAAAAAAAAAAGTAGTATAACAGTACTATCTTAATTAAAAAATGGAAGAGAAAAATGGAAGAAATATAGAGGACCAACATTTACTAAACACTAATTGCTCATCTACTTAAAAACATTCTCTATCCAGCCAGGTAGATGACACACATCTGTAATCTCAGCACTCTGGAAGCTGAGGCAGTAGAAGATCATGAGTTTGAGGCCAGCCTGGGCTTCACAACACAGGGAGACACTATTAGAAACTTTCATCTGATCTTCCTGGTAGCTCAGCCCTAACAACACCGGTTTCAAACTTCATCTCAAGCAAACAACCCTAATCTAAACATTCATTCTAGGTCCAGTTCTTTCTAACCAGATCTTCCGCAGCACCAGGAGGGCCTGGGTCAGCTCCCCAGAGCAGAATCCACCTCTTACCTACTCTGGGCCTGGGTTCAACTGCCTTCCTGCTAACAGTGGTCACCCCAGCAACCCAGGACAAAGGGCAAACATTCCATCTCTCTTTAAGGGGACAGTGTCCCTTCAGACCTCCTGCGCACCAGCTGTGGAGGCCACACGTCTCACATGATCTCCACGTGGAAAGTCTGAGACAGTTGTTCTTACCCATCATTCACAAAGTCCTGAGGTGAATCTCCAGCACCCCCAAAACACAGCAAAACAAAGAAAAACAATTCCAAAGTACAGAATCTCAGGGTAAGCTAGAAGCAAAGGTTTCTATTTCACACACTGAGAACTTATACAGGCTAAGAAATCACAACATTCTCAGAATGAACATCATTGTAAAAGATTCAATTTACAGCTGGGTTACAGTTCAGGGGCAGAGTATTTCCAAGCATGCCCAAGACCCTGGGTTAGATAACCAACATTGAAAAACCCTACAATTTACATACTGATTTAAAAAATGTTTTGGAGTTCAGATCTGAATAGTTATGAAATAAAAAAGCAGTGTTCAGGGCTGAAGAGATGGCTTAGCGGTTAAAGCGTTTGCCTGCAATGAAGAAGGACCCGAGTTCAATTCCCCAGTGCCCATGTAAAGCCAGCTACACTAGAGGGCGCATATGTCTGGAGTTTGTTTACAGTGCTCTCTCTCTCTCTCTCTCTCTCTCCTCTCTCTCTCTCTCTCTCTCTCTCTCTCAAATAAATGAAATAAAAAAATATTAAAAAAAAAAGCAGTGTTCTTTGCTAAGTAGAACAAAGGGCATTCTTAGCAGATGATTAGCTTATATTTGGAAAGTTTTTTTTTCCAGGTAGATTCTCACTCTAGCACAGACTCAGGGTGGCCTTGGATTCACAGCAATCCTATCTCAGTATTCTGGGATTAAAGCCATGCACCACCACACCTGGCTAGAAAAGTTATTGTTTTCCAACACACAAATATAAATTTCAGTTAGCTTGTGAGACTGAAATAAGTTAGGGAACAGGCCCCATGGCACATGCATGTAATCTCAGCACTGAGGGTTAGGGAAGCCAGCCAAGGCTATAGAGGTAGACTGGCTTGCTTGTTCAACAAGGGCTGGGGATGGAGCTCAGTGGCAAACACTTGCCTGGCATGTTGCAAGGACCTGGGTTGTATCTCCAGCACTATAAAACAAAAGTTATATTTTAAACTCAATAATTCCACATACTACGCAGCATACTACATGTGGTAAGTGGTCACGAAACTAATCACATCATATTAATAATTTCTTCCCAGAGAGGAAGAGAAAAGTGGGCACTTGTGAGTCTGGAAGGTGAATGGACGGCTGACTCAAGAGTGTACAGAATGGCTCTCCATTGTTCTACATCTCTTTCAAAGCTGTTGGTGTGCACGAGGCTGCATGGTGTGCCCGTGTGCAGGTGTCCTCTTCTCTCTATCACTCTTTGGCCATATTGAGTTTTTCAGCAGCAAGTCCCAGCCATCCTCCAGTCTTCACTCTCCTTAGCACTTTGCAGGTATCTGGCTACCCAGCTTTTTAACATGGGTGCTTGGGATCAAATTCAGGTCCTCCAGCAGCAAGAGCTCTTACCCACTGAGCCAACTCTCTCTCCAGTCTAACTCTCTTTGTTTCTAAGCACAATCCCCCCTCCCATTTTTTTAAGACAGGGTCTCACTTCCATATTCCAGGCCAGCCTGGAACTCATGGCAATCCTTGCCTCAGCCTCCTGAGAGCTGCTTGGATTAGCGCCATGAGTCACCATACCCGGCTCTAATGGCAATCTCTCTGTTAAAACCTGCTTGGTTTTCTATTAACCAGAAGTAGGGACAATACAACAAAATCTTAGCATTAAAATTGCACACGTAAGCCAGAACCCAGGATCAGAGATTTCAAGACCAATGTAGGGTACATAAGACCCTGTCTAAAAAAAATCAAAAGCTTATGGGCTAGAGAGATGGCTTAGCAGTTAAGGCATTTGCCTGCTAAGCAGGAGGACCAGAGTTCAATTCCCTAGTTCCCACATAAAGCCACATGCACAAGGTGGCCCATGTTCGTTTACAATGGCTAGAGGCCCTGGGGTGCCCATTCTGTCTGCCTCTTTTTCTCTCAAATAAAATATTTTAAAAAACATATACATACATACACAAATATGTATATAATATATACGGAAGCACTTCTCAATAGCTGGTAAGAACGAGCCTGCAAAGACACTGAGACCAACCACCACAGGCGGATGTGAGCAACAGGAGCAGGGTATCAGGCTGCTCAGCTGGCTTCTCTCAAACCTTTTGGTCTTAGCACACCTTTATACTCTTAAAAGTCAAGGCATCCAAAGAGCTTTATTCATGCTGTTATATAGTGCCACTTCCGAAAGTTTAAAGTCATTTATTAAAGGCCTGTTATATACTTTCTTTTCAAAAATCACAAAAAAATTAATAAAGAGTGGTAGTTAGATTTTGCCAATCTGTGACTTAACAGCAGAATTCAACTGCTGCTGCCCTGCATGATTTCCTTGAAATGTTCGAATGAAGCCCACCGCACAGAGGCAGGCCCTTCTCTTTACGTGATTGTGGGACCCTAGATGTCAGCCAAAACTGTCTTGCATTTACCCACTGGCCTGCGTACCCACTTGCATCTACTGCCTCCACACACAAGGGGCACTTAGCACTGGCTCCCCGAATTTGAGCCAGAGGATAAAAAAGACATTTGTTAATGTCAGCTCAGGTCTCTTTAGTGTTTAATTAGTGGGAAGCCATCAAGTTCACAATAGTAATTCAGTTCTTATTTTTCTTTGAAAGCACAAATTTTACATTTAGTAAAGTTGCTTTCCTTGGGACACACCTCATTCATATTGCAGAAGATGCCTGCCACACTATACAGCTGCTATGTCTGCTCTCCCAAGAGAAGACACTCTGGCCCACGGGGATGCATGAACACCGTTTTCCCCACAGTGAAAGCTAAGCAGACGTGTGCTTGAGGGTTCACATTTAATAATGCCAATACTTCACCATTTCATTAAGGACCTTAAGGAAATACATATTTTACACTTTTTAAGCACAGTGGGAGAAAAGGGTCCCTTCCACATGGTTACAAAAATGTCAGCTGTCAGGGAAGCTTACCATATTGGTCTCATTTCTCAGTTTTGACCTATCAGGTCCAGGCAAAAGTTTCAGGGATCACCCAGGGGTCCATGGAACACAGCTGGAGAACTGGCTACAATGCCGTTTTTTACTAGTTAGGATAATACTGGGACATGCAAGGCACTAATGCTCTTTACCTTCCCAGCCATGCGCTCACTGAGTCCCTGATTCAGCAAAAACAGGAGCAAATTACAAACTAGAAACGAAGTTAAAATACACCCTGCCAAAATACTAAATATTACTTTAAACGCCCTACTTGGTAACAAGGCATCATGTTCTTCAAACTTCAGTTTCCTCTGAAATGACTAACACTTTCTGATCCTCCTGATTCCACCTCCCCCGAAGTTCTGGGGATCAAACCCAGGGCCTCATGCACACTAGGCAAGCACTCCATCAACAAACTATGTCCCTGGCTTCTCCAATCTTAATTTTGAAGCAATTTTAATCTGCCAGTCAGAAATTACATCCCATGATGAAATAAAACCACAGCCTAGGCCACAGATTACCCTTCCTTGAGTTTCTTCTGTGAGGCGATCTTAGTTAGGTGGGTAGGAAAGGATTGAGATGATGCCCAAGACAAGCCTCTTTTACAACTCAGTCTTCATTACCATTAACAGTGAATGGGCCTAAAAAAATCTGAACCACAAGGAGTTGTTTGCTTTCTGCGAGATCCTCACCCTTGGGCAATGCTTGGCTCATATAGTGGGACCCCAAGGTCTGCAACACCAAAAGCTGCGATTGTCTACCATACAACTGGAGTCTGGATCTATGAAAAGGGACTAAAAAAACAGTTTTTACTAGCTTTAGTATCTACTGCTCAGCAGCAGAAATGGCATCTATACCTTTTAGATGCTAACGAGCACTTTTGTCCTGTCACAATGTTACATTATCCTTAAGTGAAAGGTGCCTCAGAACAAGTTCTGCATGAGGAAAACCAATACACTTTTCCACACACAGAGACAGGCTCCTTCTTACCCAGTTTCTGGTGCAGATGCACTTAGGAGAGTTCAGTGGCAATTCAAGTAGGAAATTCCAACTCTCTCAGTGGTGGCCAGGAACCAGAAACTTCCTGAGGCCATCACTGCTATGGCTATGGGCAGGCCACAAAGTCTCCTCACAGCTCTCTGTGTTCCCTCCACTTTCTTCAGTCCCAGAGACACTGAGCTGTATGGGGTAACTGTGACAGCTCTTAAGACCACCTCTTGAGCTCATCAGAAAACTGGGTATCCACTGCATTCCTGGGCTGACTACCCAACAATCTGTGCACCTGTGTGTTTTGTGTGACTTGGAGGGCCCTCCCTTTCTCAGTGTGTCCAGGGCAGCCCTACAGGCAAAGGACATGGAGTCACCAAGTCCTATGGCAATTAGAAGTTCTGTTCACCCATGGACCGGACCCTATCTTCTTCGACTCCACTTGCACCCTGCATTTTTGTGCTCTTGCCCATCTGGGCTTCATGTATACCTGTGCTACTTGTGGGTTTAACTCACTACCTCCTACCCCCAGCACCCAGTAACCCTTCTGCTCTTGGTTTGCATTTCAGACACCTGCAGGATTGAGTCCACAGCCCCAAATGAAGGCTGCTTTTACACTGTCCATTCCCTGAGTTTTCAGGGGGATCATCATGGGATCGTCCAGTGAGAGGATGTATACTATGAAGGCACAGCAGCGTACGGCACTGCTCTTGTGAGGGCTCCAACAAGCCAGGCCCTGTCCTGAGCTTCATGACAGTGGCAGTCCCTCACATGCCAGCACATTCTGCATTGGCAACAACTCATCTATTCTACACATAATATAAAACAGTTCCGATACTACCCATCAACATATAAAAATAATCTGCTTTCCCAGGTGTTTAGATCAACTATCTCTTTCTTCCTTCCTCCCTCCCTCCCTCCTTTCTTTGAGACAGGGCCTCATGTAGTCCAGGCTGACTTTCAAGTCCCTATGTAGCTAAAGATGACCTTGGACGTTTTGATCCTCCAGAGAGCTGTTACTACAGGTGTGTATCATCCCATCTGGTTGTGATAGTGCTTGAAATGTGAACCCTTGAGAATACAGCAAGCATTCCACCAAGTGACCCACACCCCCAGTCCTGAGCATCAACTATATTTTATTTTAGGTTTTTCGAGGTAGGGTCTCGCTCTAGTCCAGGCTGACCTGGAATTCACTATGTAGTTTCAAGGTGGCCTTGAACTCATGGGGATCCTCCTACCTCTGCCTCCAGAGTGGAATGCTGGGATTAAAGGCGTGCGCCACCACGCCCGGCTCACCTATATTTTAAACTCATTACTCAACACCTTTCATCGTCATGGAAAGCAGTGGTTACGCCAAAGCTAACTGCACAGCACTCCTGTACCATGTGTCCTTCTTACTAGCCCTCTGAGGAGCACATTCAGTTTCCCAGAAACTAAATGACAGTGACATTCCACTTAAGTGGAAGCAGATGGAAGAAACCCGTTGTCAGTTAAGCCAGAGTTACAAAAACATAAATATCATCTTTCACATTAAATTGTTTTGAACTTGGAAAATACTTCCCACAAGATATTTACGTTAATATATAAGGGCTGTTCATTTTAAGTAAAAATGTTTTAAATGAATAAGCTTAAGTATCTCCTTTGTCAAATATAGTGAATCATCAACCAGTAGAGCTTAAATAAAGGCTCTTTGGTCCCCACGGATGTTTAAAGAGACCCTGCATACAGTTTGGCTGGTGTGGGGTGTAGAACACAATTACCAGACTTGCTGACTGCCTCCAAGGCACCTTTCCCACCCAGCCAGAACTCACAAGGACAGTGCCAGAGGGCACCTACTTTTAGATCAAAGCCCAATGGGCCCTGTAAACGCAAGTGTTTCAGCTGGAATCTTCCTTCCCTTCTCTAGGATTGGCAGAGGCCATACATATTTGGGGACTGGGGGTGGGGAGGAGTGAAGCTCCAAGCTCTGACAAAGGAGTTCTGGGCTAAGTAAAAGGATTTCCTTAATCAACTCTGGCAGATGCAGGCATTGCAGAATTCCATAGTCAAATCTAAGTTTAAGTGACAACTTTCTATGAGTGGTCATCAATGCCACATGGCTCACAGGACAAGAAAGGATATGTCACTACTAAAGACACGTTATAAGAGGGGAAAAAACCCAACTATTGTTTTTTAAGTTACAATATATCAAATCCAGATAGTCCCTGGCTAACATTCACCCTGAGTACTTCTAGGGGGTTTGCCCTGGATAGAGGGCTACTTCAGTGATCAGCTCTCTGAGTGTGGGCTCCCAGTTCTTGGGTCTAGCTTGCCCCAGCAGCCATCACTTCCTACACCCCAGCAAGACCACAGACATTTAGGGGTTAGAGCTAGCTGACTGAGAGGAGATAGATCAGGGGCAGAAAAGTGTGAGAAGGCAGCTCAAGCCTTCAGACCTGGCTGCAAGCACACCTCTGCCAACACTGGACAGTGTATTGGGCTGAAATTTCCTGTCTGAAATGGGGACAATGCAGACTTAAGTTTCCTAAAAGACTTTCCAACACTCTCTACTGGATCAGAACCCCATTGATTTTTAAGTGTGCAACCTCAATCACACAAGTGACAGCATCAAGCCTGCTCTCAAGGAGAGGGAAAATTGCTCCCCTTTGACTTAGCAGACTGATTTGTGAGTACACACTTCCAAGTTTCACCAAAAGTTAACTAGCTAAAAAAAAAAAAAAAAAAAAAAATCAAGAAACACCACATAGGACTGGTGAGGATGGCTCATTGGTTAAAGGCGCTTGCCCAACACAAAGAGCACGTGGGGTGCACACACACAGTGCAGACATTTAAAAGCCCCACATGATGGACTTCTGTGAGACACAGATGATGCATGTCAACACTCAGTGCTACTGAAGGTTCCATTCCACAGGATCAGAACAATGACCACCAGCCACAAGCACATCTCTGTTCCTAAACACAAGAAAGGCTGTAATTTGGGCTTCCTTTCTGGGGTTTCATTTTGTTTATACACACTATTTAAAAATCTGTGTAGGTTTGACAGAAACACACCAAAATCACCTTCATTTTTGGAAAACAAAAACCAATTTACTTTTTTTTTTAATCTTTGACGTAGGGCTCATTCTAGCTGACATCGACTTCATTGTGATCCTCTCTTATCCTCTTACTTCAGCATCCCAAGTGCTGATTGTTAAAATTAAAGGCGCGAGCCATCACACGTGGCTTGATTTACTTTTTAAAGATATATTAAATGTAATTTACTTAACTCTGTCAGCATATGAAAATCAGAACCCCAGCACCTAAATTTGACACTCCAAAAGAAGTATCTTGCCTTATAATAAATTACACACAAAATAATCACCACCTAGGGATAGGTTACACAGACACAACTACAGAATTCTTCCTAAAAAGCACAACTAATTTTCAAGTCCATGTAATAATAAACGATATGTGTTTTCTATGGCAAAAAAAAAAAAAAGTCCAACTAGCTGTTTACTTTCTCTTTATCAACTTCCCCTCAAATGACTGCTCAGAAAATAAACTGAGGCCTGGGTAACACAAGTCACAAGCAAAGCCCTCTTCAATCTTCAGACTTTGACCTCTTTCCTAATCAGTGCACTGACTGGCAGTTGTCATACAACCTTTGTAACTGAATCAGCACCATAATTTGATGCCGGCCATAGACTAGTTATCTATCATAAAAGACCCAGTGATTCAAATGGAGATTCAATTTAGAGAACTTGCTTAACTGGACTTCAGAGTCCACAAGACATATGATGGAAGGAGGTCCTGGGACATGGGACACCATACCGAAACCCAAAAGCAACAGGGAGCTGGTTTGCACTGAATCTCTGCTCTTCCGAGGTCAAATGAAGTCGCCTGGCATGGGGCAGGGGCACAGCAAGATAAAGCGAGTCCGTCCTATCAACAGAGCCACACCACGAATATCCGCCCAACAGGAAAAGGCTGCCTCTCCTCGGAGACCCCACCTGGACCCTAAGTCTTTAGGCTGGCACGTGTCCTTAGCAAGGCATTGTGATGCCACGGACGCACCGTGCCAGGCGGGGAAGAAAGCAGGACCAGCCAGTCACACGGTACCTTTATTTCTGTCTTCTCATCCCCACGCAACAGACCGACCAACCACTTTTTGTGAACAACTCTCATAAAACTAAGCACGCACAGCGCTTAAAAAGACACGAGGACCAGCTAAGTCGCGACTTCCATCGACACACACCTGGCCCGTCCGCGAGGGAGGGCCCTGAGGCCGTGCCCAGGCCGGCTGGAGGCTGGGCGCACTTGAGGACCCCCGCGGGGGACGGCGGGGAGGCCGTGCCCCGCCCGGCCCCCCACGCTGCCCAGCTCCGCAGCCTCCACCCCCGGCACCGAGATCCCGGACCCGGGCCGCCCGCCCGCCCGCCCGAGCGGCGCTCAGGTCAGGGCCCGCCGCCATCTTCTGCGCTCGGCCCGCGCGCTCCTTTCCCGCCCGCGGGCGCCCACCGGGGCCCCGCTTCCCCCGCCCCCGCCCGAGCGCGCCCACACGACGCCCCCTCCTCCTCCTCCGCCCGCCCGCCCGCCCGGCCGCCGCGCCCAGGCACTCACGGCGGCCGCCGGGCTCTCGCAGCCATTTCCTGGGCCGCGGAAGGGCTGGGGCAGGAGCCAGCGAGACGACGGGCCTAGAGCGGCCGACCGAGCGGCGGCGGGCTAGAGCGGCCTGCGCCGCCAGCGCGCATGCGCGGGACTCCGGGGTGACAGCCGGAAGCTCGCCGGCGGCCCAGGAGAGCGCTCCGGGGTGACCCTCCGCGGGTGGCACGGCTCGCTGGCCCGGGCAGGGAGGGCACCAGGGCTGGACCAGCGGGCGACGAGGCCGGGGCGCTACCCTTGCGGCCGATACCTTCAGCCCCGACCGCGTGCCCCGACCGCCCCCAGCTGCCTCGTTACCGCCTGGCTACGTGGGTTCTGGGCCGCAGGCTTTGCAGGCACCTTCAGCCAGTCTCCTAATGCCCCTTCTGGAGTTCCAAGAGGTGTGTGACACACTCCTACTCCCTAGGAAACAAGTGACATTTCCAGAAGGGGACAAAATAGCAGGAGTCTGGCTTCCCCGACCACCAACATTCACGGGTGCTCATGTCATATCAATATCATATAACATATCAATATCAATGTCATATCAAGTCATATCAATAACTTGCATAGAACCCGCACAATCCATAAGCCGTCTCCAGATGACTTAGAGCACCTAATAAAATGTCAATACTGTGAAAATAAATGCTGCACTATTCTTTTAAGAAACCGGCAGGCAAATGTTCAGTAGAGATCTCGCTCTAACACACTGGCCTGGAATTCACTCTGTAGTCTCAGAATGGACTCATAGGGATCCTACCTCAGCCTCCCAAGAGCTGGGATTACAGGCACGCCACAACACTAGGCTTAAAAAAAAAAAGACAAGATCTATGTAGCTTAGATGGCTTTAAATTCAAGACCCTCCTGCCTCAGCCTCCCAAGTGCTGGTATTACAGGCTTATGCCACCAGGCCTGGCTCCAAAATGTCTGGTCCACAGCTAGTCCCATTGAGTTCCAGCTTCAGGATTTGTGGATACAAGTGGTAAGGAGAGGTGCTAACTGTACTTTCCTGTTGCTGAGAGTGACTTAAGGGTCACTGGTTTTTGTTTTTTGAGAAACTGATGAATTTTCATTTCTTTTACTCTTATAAAACTAACATTTTAGCAGGGCTTGGTGGCGAATACATTTAATCCCATAGTTTAGGGGCTCAAGGCCAGCCTGGGACTAGAGTGAGTTGGAGGTCAGTCCAGGCTGGAGACCCTAACTTGACTCCCCCCCCCAAAAAAACAAAACACAAGACTAACATTTTCACAACTCATTTTGGCAGTGCTAGGGCCAAGTACACATGCTAGGCAGGTGCTCTACGGTCCCAACTTAACCCAAAGTAGCAGGCTAACCCAGTCCCAAGCAAATAGTAGTTTTCCCAAAGCAAAGCAAAATGCAGCACTGTTCCTCTTTAAGGAGAGCAACAGCTTTCTCTGCTCAGCAGAGCTGCCAGCCTAAAGGAGCAAGAGCGGCAGTGGCCAAATTAAGGGGACCATCAGAAGAGCAAGAAAACGGAGAACTGGGGCTGGGGAGATGGCACATGCTTGCAAAGCCTGCAGGACCAGATGTGATTCCCCAGTGTCCACACAAAGCCAGATACACAAATGGTGCATGCATCTGGAGTTCATTTGCAGTGGCAAGAGACCCCGGGCAGGCCCATTCTCTCTCTCCTTGCAAACTTAGAATTTCAGCTGAGTGGGTGGTGCTCACCTGAAAGAAATCCAAGCACCAAGAAGGCTAAGACAAGATGTTGAGTTCCAAGCCAGCCCCGGCTACATAGGGAGACTTTGTGTCAAATGTGTGTATATATGTATGCAATTTATCTATTTTACAATAAATTGTAAATGGTGTGTCCCTAGAAGAACCTGAGTATAAGATCTACACGAATTTGCCTACAGGAGGTCGGTGATATCACCTTTCATGGTTGTCCAGAGGAAGGAATAGGAGTTAGCTGGGATCCACAGGACCCATGTAGAATGCCGACCTGGCATTTCTAGGCTCAGAGACCCTGTCTCCTACCCTCTAGTTGCACGGACAGCAGCACACATACATAGCACCCCACACACACACACACAACACTACTAAAACAAAAAGTTATCTCCTGGCAAAAGAAAATCCGTACTTAATGAGTAGAAGGAGGCCTGGTGGAGCCCACTTACTTACTTGCCTACTTAGTGTGTTAGTTTTCCCTTGCTGTGGTCAAATCCCCACAAGAAGCAATTTAAGGGAGGAAGGCTTTATGGCAGGGAAGTCATGTGGGCAGCTGGTCATGTTGCATCCCCTCGGAAGCAGACAGTGAGCATGAATGCCAATGTCCAACCCAGTCTCAGCCAGACAGGGTGGGTCTTCCTACCCAACCCCTGCCTTAATAAGTGAATGCAGACTAGCCTAGCCTAGAAAATGGAGACTTGAAATCCTGTCAAGTTAACCATCAATATTAACTAGAATGTGCAGGGTGGAAAAAGACTGAAAAGCAAGCTTCTAGCCAGTAAGCCCATCACTTGGGAGGTGGAAGCAGGAGGATCACTGTGAGTGCCAGGCCACCCTGAGAATTCCAGGTCAGCCTGGACTAGAGTGAAACCTTACCTCAAAAAAACAAAAAGGCTGGGCGTGACGGTGCACGCCTTTAATCCCAGCATTCAGGGAGGTAGAGGTACAAGGATCACCATGAGTTCAAGGCCACCCTGAGACTACATAGTGAATTCCAGGTCAGCCTGGGCTAGAGTGAGACTCTACCTCGAAAAACAAAACAAACAAATAAAAAAAAATAAGCCAGGCGTGGTGGCACACACCTTTAATCCCAGCACTTGGGAGGCAGAGGTAGGTAGGAGGATCCCCATGAGTTTGAGGCCACCCTGAGACTACATAGTGAATTCCAGGTCAGCCTGGGCTAGAGGGAGACTCTACCTTGAAAAACCAAACATAAATAATAAATAAATAAATAAATAAAATAATAAAACTAAAAAAAGTGCTACAGAGATGGCTCAGCAGTTTAGGCACTTGCTGCAAACCCTAACCACCTGGGTTCGATTCTCCAGGGCCCACATAATGCCAGATACAAAGAGGAGCATGCACTGGAGTTTGTTTGCTAGGGCTAGATGCCTGGAACGCCCATTCTGTCTTTCTTCTTGCAAATAAATATTTTTTTTTACCAAAACATGTTTCCAAGTATGGTGGCTCCAGCCAGTAACCCTACCACTTAAAAGGCTGAGGCAGGAGGACTACCACAAATTCCTGACCAGTCTTTCCAACAGAGTGACCCCAACATCTAAAAAAAACCCCCAAACTCTTAAGATGTATACAAAAACTATACACACATGCATGTAGTTAATTGTCTATTTTGCCACCTTAACTTAAAAAATTCAAGCTGAGACATCTCTATCACACCCTCCAAGGCTGGGGGTCCATTGTGGAAGGGGGCGGGGCAGGGCCTGAAAGAATGTAACAGCCAAAGGAAGGGTCGGCCTGCTTACAATGCAATCTTCCAGATACAAAATGGTCTTGATATTCATGACCTGGCAGAGCCTGGCAATACCTACATAAGACCTTCATAATAGGAAAAGATGATGCTATTGAAACAAAAGACTTATTGAGAGAGGGAGGGGATATGATGAAGTGTGGATCTGACTGGGAACGTGGGGATGGGGAGGGAATTATGGTTTATTGTTTATAATTATGGAACCTGTCAATAAAAAGTTAAAAAAAAAACTATAAACATCCCTCAGGCCAATAGGCACACTATCAAATACTGACCAAACAGCTCTGCAAGGCTTTTCCACCAACCTGCAGGACTTTATCAATCCCTCGGCATTTTTTCTTAAGCAGCAATATGCTGAACCTAGTTTATAGCCCAACCTTAGCAGGAGCTAAAGAATTTTTAAAAATCAAGAAAAATATTGCTTTTTTAAAAATATTTTTATTTATTTGCAAGCAGAGAGAGATGGAAGAGACAGAGAATGAGCACGCCAGGGCCTCCAACTGCTACAAAGCAACTCCAGATGTATGCACCACTTTGTGCATCTGACTTTATGTGGGTAATGGGGAATTGAACGCAGGTAGTTAGGCTTTGCAAGCAAGTGCCTTAACTGCTGAGCCAGGGAAAAGTATTACTTTTATCCAACCAACAGATTTATAGGTAGTGCCTGGGAGAGAAGGAAGGAAGCCATACCAGTCACCACCAAAGGTGCTTCATGGGATCTTGGTCTGAAACTGTTTACTCAGCATCAATTCTTCCTAACTCTTAAATATGCCTTGATGCAAGAAGCCCCCCGAGTTCAGTCACCAGAACTGCATAAAGTGGGCATGGTGGCACTCACTTATAGCCAGTATTCAGGTGAAGGCGGGAGGATCAGTTCAAAGTTGAATCCATGCAAACTAGCATCCTGTGCTTACTGCCTGCCTCCTGCTTGTGCTAATGATTTTGAGCAGCAACAATTGTCTTTATGGAAGCCAGATCCATGACAATGTGGGGGAGGGGCAGTTGTGCCTTTTCATGTTGAGACTAGAAGAAAACATCCATGGAGATGCACTCGCAGGGCTTCCCAGGACCCCAGAATATATGGACCCAGACGTGTAACTTCAAGATAGCTCCAGGATGGTGTGGTCAGCTTCTTTTCCTTGGGCAGGAGAGTCCATCTCAGTCCCCGGTTATAAGGTCTGGGTGGGGACTGTAATTCTCTCCAGTGGACTATAATGCCATCATTTTGCATGTATAAAATTAGTATATTGCAGGAGTTACTGACCTGAGTTTTGGCTTGGGATCAGGGAGAATTTTCAACAGTTTCTGACATGACCCTATATTTACGCAGAAAGGAGTTCACAGCATTAGTGATTAAAGTCAACCTATGGATCAACTCTGAGATGCTCTATCTACATCCTGCAGCAGTAAACGGTCAGCCAAAGGCTAATTCACTTTTATATCGTTAGTAATTTATTTCAGGGAGGGAGGGAGGTTATGGGCACACAAACTTCAGACACAAGCACCACTTTGTGCTTTTCATAGGTACTGTGGAATCAAACCCAGGCTGTCAGGCTTTGGCAAGAGCCATCTCCCCAGCCCCTAAAACCTATTTTTTTAAAAATTTTTTATTTGAGAGAGAATGGATGTGCCAGAGCCTCTGGTTGCTGCAAACAAACTCCAGATCCATGTGCCACATTGTGCAACTGGCTTTTAAGTGGATACTGGGGAAATGAACCTGGGCTCTCAGACTAGGCAGACAAATGCCCTTAACCACTGAGCTATTTCCCCAGCCCTTAAACCTGATTCTGCCAGGCGTGGTGGTGCCCACCTTTAATCCCAGCATTTGTGAGGCAGAGGTAGGAGGATCACCATCACCGTGAGTTCAAGGCCACCCTGAGACTACACAGTGAATTCCAGGTCAGCCTGGGCTACAGCGAGACCCTACCTCGAAAAACAAACAAAAAAAAGTATTTCTAATAAAAACATTAGCATGTGCGCTCAGGCCTCTTGCCTCTTGCAAATCAACGCCAGGCATTTGAGCCATTACATGGGTGACTTGGGAATTGAACGCATACCAGCAACCTTTACAAGCAAACACCTATAATTGCTAAGCCATCTTCACAGCCCCTAAAATAAATTTCTTTACAACGTATTCGGTAAATGTTTTGTTTGTATACCCACTGTAATATATAAGCATACCCAGAAGAGAGAGCCGTGTAACAATTCTCAGGGGAAAGGGGTCCTGGGTAGAAAAAGTTTAAGCCCTGGCTTAGAAAATATCACCTGAGCACAAGGGAGAGACAATGAATTCCAGCACTGTTTATGGAAGATTTCCCTCCTGCCTGGCAGTACCAGGGACATAAGTACTTGGAGAACTCCAGAAGGAAGGATAGCTAGAACAGAAAAGGGGAGAGCAAGGTTCAGCCAGGGTATGACAAAGACAAGGAGAAAGGGCTTTAGAGAGACCATTAACTGCTTGGCCTTTTAGAGGTGAGCTGGAACTTGGGACCTAGGTTGAGAAAGATTACGGTGGAGTCCAAGCAGCAAAGAAGACGGGCTTGGGCTGAGGGGATAGCTCAGTGCTTAAAGGAGCTTACTTGTAAAGCCTGCTGGCCTGGAGTGATGCAAGGGTCTCCAATTTGTTTACGTTTAAGAATGCTTAAATATCCTTAAAAAATTTTAAAAAGATGCTCTCAAGGGAAACACTAAACAAGGACCAATTTGTAGGGCGCACCCCCTGGCTGCTAGCACACAGCCCCGAGGCACTGCAGAATCGCTGAATTCTCTCGGGAGCGGATCACCGGCTCCCCTTCGGGCGCAGGCCTCAGGCTTTCCCTTGCAGGCTGTAGAGTTGGCATCCGAGAATGCCCAGGGTTAGGCCCCGCAAAGTTGGTCCCTAGCGCCCGAGCTGCAGCTGGGTTCATTCGGAGAGCTGAAACCGTCCACAACCAGCGCTCACCGTGCAGCCTACCAAGCAAAGGGGCTTCGGGGAGGTGCAAGTCCAGCTCGCTTCCCCAGCACCCAGCTCACTTTCCAGCAACCTCACGCAACCACCGCATTTCTTCCGGAAGTCCTCCTGAACCCCTAGCATGACAACGACTAAGTTTGCATACTTCTCCAAAAGACATTAACAAGCAAATAAATATGCAAATATCCATTTACCAGTTCCGGCCAGGATCCCCCGGGGCCCCCAGCCAGGAGGCGCCGGGGGTGGGCCGGGGTCCCCACTGCGCCCCTGGGGCCTGGGATTCCTGGACAGACCCTCGGGCCCCGGGTCCTGTCCGTGGGCGCCAGAGGCCGGGGAGCCCTGCGCACCGCACGGCGGGCAGCGGAGCCCGGGCCTGGGGGCTCGAGCCGGGCAGGCCGCGAGCTGGGTCACGGCTCCAAATCTCAGGCTCCGGGGCCTTCCCACCCTACCCGGTTCCCCACCTCGGCCTCGCCCAAGCGACGGAGAAGGAGCTGGAACCTTCGCTCTGGAATCAGTCTTCGCGTCTCCGCCCCGGCGCCAGCATCCCGTACTCCAACGCCCCCGCGGCGGCCATCTTGCGCGGAAGCGGCTTCGCGCACACGTCTTTTGACTCTCGCGCCAACCCGTAGACCCACGGCGCCTCCGAGCACTTGGGCGCCAGAACGGAAGCCGAAGCTTCCGCTTCCGGTTACTGGGCGCCCCGCCTCCCCGAGGAAGGGCTCCATTGGCTGCGCGCTCGCGATCTGGCGCGAGGGGCCGCCGCCGCGCGTCCGCCCCCGCCCGCCCGCCCGCCCCGCCTCCTCCTCCCGCCGCCGCCGCCGCCGCCGTCCCTGCCGGGCCTCGGGAGCGGCCGCGGAGCCGCGCACACCGTGTCCCACGCGCGGGAGGCGGGTTCCGCACGGTAAGATGGCCGCGGCGGGCGAGCCCCGAGCAGGCCCGGGCCGGGGCGCGGAGGTCAGGGCTCGGCGACCGGCGGGCGGGGAGGGCCGTGCCGGAGGCCAGGCTCGCGGGCCGGCGGGCGGGCGGGCGGGCGCGGAGGGCGGCTGGGAACCAGCGAGTGTGTGCACGGGCACCGCGGCAGCGGACGCGCCTGCTTCTCCGAGGTCGCCACCGCCGAGTGCTGCGGGGGAGGGGGAGGGTCACAGGGGTCCTTAGTTACCTGCGTGGTCCCGGTGACAGCGCCCCCCGCGAGGAAGGCTGGGCTGCTGGGACCTCCCTTAACCCTGGGTCTCAAAGTCCTGGCATGCCCCAGGTCGTCTGTCCCCCCAACCCGTGGACGCTCGCCCTGGGTGGGCTTCGCTGTAGACAGGACTTCAGTATGTATGTTTTTAAAAGTCCTAGCTTTAAATAACGTGTGTGTGTGTGTGTGTGTGTGTGTGTGTGTGTACACGCTTTTCCCTAATGACTGCTTCAGCGTGGGCCTAGAGCCTGTAATCCAGAATCCTGTTACACCTCTCCATCTGCTCCACACCCAGACTCGCTGTGCTTCTCCAACCTGTTCTCCAGTCCTCCCACCTTGTTTGTGGCTCTTGAAACCTCGGGTCACCCTCGGTTCTTCCCTTTCTCTTGTCCCTTTGCATTCTGTCCCGCACCATCTGCCCCTGACTTCAAGGCCGAAGCTTGAGCTGGGGTGTCTTTCTCCTGCTGTCCTTGTTGCTCAGCTCTCCCTACCCAATATGCATCCCTTTATCATCACAGAAACCAGAACCATCTCTAATTTTTTTTAATTTATTGAAGCAAATCAGGGTATACTTTGTTGTGTACAAAGTAACATTCGTTGAAAAGAGCCTTAGCTGGTGCCTTAAAGCTGTGGCTCTGCTATCCTGCCTTCTTCCCACAGGTCACATTCCATTTCTTAAAAATACAAAGCAAAACCAGTTTACCGCGCATTTATTGCTAAAGCACATGTCACATAGCTTCTCTTGTATTTTTTTAAAGTCATGTCACCCTTGGGCCTCTGCTTAACTATTTGGTGGCACAGCCTGAATTAGTGGAGTTCTCCAGCCTCCCTTGCACTCAATGTGAACTGAAGAATTAACCCCAAGACGAGGCTGTTGTAACGCAGCCCCTTGGGCCAACTTACCATCGTGTGTGCTGTCCACAGAACACCTCCCCCAAAGGTTTGGGGTATGGGTTTTGTATACCATGTTTCTTTATCCAGGCTCCTGTTGAATAAGCATCTGGGAAGGGGGTGACTTCAACATTTTTGCCGTCTTGAGTGTACTCTTTGATACACTTCAGAGTCTTCCTAGGATACAGACTTGGTAGAAGTTGCTGGGGTGCAGGGAGTACTATGCTTTACGGTGAATGCATGTTTGTTTTCACCGTAAGTCTGTTCCAGTAACAGAGTAAAAGAATTCAAGGGCTGGAGAGATGGCTCAGCAGTCAAGGCACTTGCCTCCAGTGCCTAAGGCCCCGGGTTCAATTCCCCAGGGCCCATATAAGCCAGACCCACAAGGTGTTGGCTCTGGTATGCGCTTGCTCTCTCTCCCTCCCTCCCTCCCTCCCTCTCCCTCTCCCTCCCTCCCTCCCCCCCTTGAGAAAATTTTAAAAAATGAATAAAGAATTCAAGAAAAAATAAAAATATTTAAGAAAGTTCTATGCCTATGCTTAACCTTTCTAATTTTAATTTTTGTCAGGCTCATGTGGGGTCGAGTTGTAGCCTCCTTTTTTTTTTCAAGGCAGGGTCTCACTGTAGCCAAGGATGACCTGGAACTTTGTAGCCCAGGCTGGCCTTGAACTCCCTCTGTCTCTTGAGTGCTGGGATCAAAGGTGTTCGATACCACAACCAGAGACAGCCTCCTTTAAAAATGTTTGTTTGCTTATTTATTTATTTGAGAGAGAGAATGGGCACACCAGGGCCTCCTGTCACTGCAAACAAACTCGAGCGCATGCACACTTTGTTCATCTGGCTCTCCATGGGTACTGGGGAATCAAACCCAGGCTGTCAAGCAAGTGCCTCTAACCACTGAGTCATCCTCTTCAGCTCTGTAGCCTCCTCTTTTTTTAAAAAAACATTTTATTCATTTTCAAGCAGAGAGATACAGAGAGAGAGAGAAAACCAGGGCCACCACCTTGTGGGTCTGTCTTATGTGGGTCCTGAGGAATTGAACCTGGGGCCTCAGGCACTGGAGGCAAGTGCCTTAACCGCTGAACCATCTCTCCAGCCCTGTAGCCTCCTCTTTTACATGCTTCATAACTTACAAATCTTCAGCCTAGAGCTCTCTGGTGGCTGCCCTTTTCAGGGAACCCAACCTTCTTCCTCTGTCAATATCATCTGACCTCTTGGCCTCTTCATTCTTAGACCTTTTGGCTCTTTGTTACATTATCCGTATTTTCTAGACTCACCAATCCTGCTGGTCTTCCTCAGACATGTATTTGGGTTGTACGCCTTTTATGCTTGCTGTTTTCAAGATGGAGAGTGTCCTTCCAGGGAGCTGGGGAGATGGCTCAGCAGTTAAAGGCACTTGCTTGCAAAGCTTGCCGACCCAAGTTCACTTCCCTAGCCACCCACTTAAAGCTGGACAGGCGTTCATTTGCATCAGCAAGAGCCCCTGGTGCATACATGCACACCACAGAGTCAAATAAATATGGTGGGTTTTTTGTTTATTTTTTGGTTTTTCTAGGAAGGGTCTCACTCTAGCTCAGGCTGACCTGGAACTCACTATGTAGTCTCAGGGTAGCCTTGAACTCACAACGATCCTCCTACCTCAATCTCCCGAATTAAAGGTGTGCGTCACCACACCTGACGTAAATATCTAAAGAAAGTATTCTCCCATCTCTTCCACTTGCTGCTACATCGCTGTCTGTTTTGTGAAATGATCATGATGGGTATAGAATTCTTCACCAATTACTTTTTCTTTTCATAGAGATAAATCAGAATGAGTTATGCAGAAAAGCCCGATGAAATAACAAAAGATGAGTGGATGGAAAAGCTCAATAACTTACATGTGCAAAGAGCAGACATGAACCGTCTCATCATGAACTACCTGGTCACAGGTAAAGGCTGGCAATGAGGTTGCCACCCTCCCTCCATCACAGTTCTCCCTTTACCCCTCAAGTGCTATGGTAAAGGTGTATTTCAGACATAAGGAAAATTCAGTACTAACTTGGCATTTGTAAATTAAATTGTGATGTTAAAGGTGGCCTCTCCCGGCCCAGCATGGTAGTGTGGAGACCTGTAATCCCAGCGCTTGAGAGGCCAAGGCAGGAGGATCGTGAGTGTGAGGCCAGCTGCCTAGTGAGACCACTGTCTCAAATACCCCTGACCTGCCAAGACCATGACTTTACCTTGAGATGGGATAATTATTGTAATCGCTCGGACCTTCTTGGTCTTTGATGGTTTTACAGTTAAATTGTGAAGATCATTAAGGCGAGGTGAGGCAGGAGATTAAGAATTCTAAGCCAGTTTTGGCTACACCGTTGAGAACCTGTCTCCAAAAATACATATATTTCAAAGTCGATTTAAAGCCATTTCGGTAAAATATACTACTGGCATGTTTGTAGAGCGGAAGGAGAAGGGCAGGAAGGTGCAGAAGAAAACTACACTTGCATGGATGCGTCTCTTAGGAGGAGGAAGGTCACCGTGGTCGGGGGCGATGCTCCTGTTAGGAGGAGAAAGGCAGCTGCCACCTGGGGTGGGAGAATCTAGCTGTCCCTCAGCTGAATTCAAAAATAAAATGAAAACTCTTCTCCCAGTTCCGCAAAAATTCTTTAGAAAGCTGATGCGGACGTCTTAGAATTGGCTTTGGTGTTGGAGAGAGTTGCAGGCTTAGTCACCAGGGCCCTGCAGGCGGCACTGGCCTGGAAGGACAGCAGCTCTGTCCCTGACGGAGGTACAGCCAGCGCTGCCCTGTCACACTCACCTGTAGCCTGTAACCACTGGGCTGAGGGGTTAGGATTTGGGGGGGATGGAAAGGAATGAAGTGTAGTCATTGCACTTCAAGGGTATAAACTGTAAATCACACAGATAGTAAAACTGAGTCCCAGGAAAGCATGGCTGGGCTCTCCAGCTGTACAGAGTCTGCTGTCTTTCCTAGAAATGAAGATGGTTTTCTTTTCAGAGGGCTTTAAGGAAGCAGCAGAAAAGTTTCGAATGGAATCTGGGATTGAACCAAGTGTGGACCTAGAAACGCTTGATGAGCGAATCAAGATTCGGGAGATGATTCTGAAGGGTCAGGTCCAGGAGGCCATCGCCCTGATCAACAGCCTCCACCCAGAGCTCCTGGACACAAACCGCTACCTGTACTTCCATCTGCAGGTGAGCCTTAGCCGCCTAACTTTGTGAACAGTGGTTCCCAAATGGATTGGCTAATTTGTATTAGTAAAAATGTTGCTTTAGTTGATGTGAGGACAAGGTTTGAGGCAAACTACTTACTGTTGCATGTGTTTTAGAAGCTGCTTTTTGCTTTTTCAATGCAAATTTAATAACCAAGAGATGTTAGAAAAGTCTTTCCTTTGAAAAGGAAAAGGTGTCTTGTGTGTGTTGGGGGGGTGCTAGGAATGGAACTCAGGGGCTTACACGCATGCTAAGCAAGCACTCTACTCCTGAGCATCACCCTCACCCTGCGAAGTGTACTTTGACCAGCACCAAGTTCTCAGTTTTGTTCGGCTAGGTGTGTGCTGGCTGAGCTTGTCTGTCTTTGTCATTGACCAGCAACAGCACTTGATTGAGCTCATCCGCCAGCGTGAGACTGAGGCAGCGCTGGAGTTCGCCCAGACCCAGCTGGCAGAGCAGGGTGAGGAGAGCAGAGAGTGCCTCACAGAGATGGAACGCACGCTGGCCTTGCTGGCCTTTGACAGTCCCGAGGAGTCACCCTTTGGAGACCTCCTTCACATGATGCAGAGGCAGAAGGTGTGTGAGGGAAGAACTTCTCTACCCTCTGGCTTGGGTGCTGCCCTTGTGTGGGGGTGGGGCACATGGTCCTGGGCGGGGCTCTCCAGTATGATGGGGACAACTCCTCTTTAATCTCTGCTCTGTGTGTGCTTGGATGTACATGTATATACATACATGTGGAGGCTGGAGGAGAGTCATAAGTGGTGTTCCTCAGGAATGCCATCTACCTTTTTGTGCATCTGCTTTGTGTGGGTGCTGGGGAGTCAAACCTGGGCCTGCGGGCTCTGCAGACAAGCTTCTTCATTACCTTTCTTGAGACGAGGTCTCTCACCAGCCAGAAACTTGCTGATTAGACAAACCTACTGGTCATTGAGTCCTGGAGACCTGCATGTCTCTGCCTTTCCAGTTCTGGGATTCAAACAGGTCCTCATGTTGCCAAGGCAAGCACTTTATCCGCATTACCGACTGAGCTGTCTCCCTGGGCCCAGTTTCTAATGTTTTATCTTATCAAACTAGGAGCAGAAGTATTATTATAAATATTATTAGATAGTATCCAAGCCCCTTTGGCCAATTCTTCTTCCTTGCCTTAAACCTCCTATTTAGAAGCACTTAGAAATGGGTGTCTTGTGGGAATGGTGGCTCACACCTTTAATCCCAGCACTCGGGAGGCAGAGGCAGGAGGATCCCTGTGAGTTTGTGGCCAGCCTGAGACTACATAGTGAATTCTAGGTCAGCCTGGACCCTACCTCAAAACCCAAAGAAGAAAAGAAAAAGAAATGTTCAGATCACAATCTAATCATCTAAACCCTTCCTGATTTTACCGTTACTCCTGTGTCCAGCAAGCATGACAGCTCATTGCTTTCTCAGTCCCAGGTCCTCCTCCTAGTGCTACCTCCTGCCTGGAGCTCTATCCTCCCTGCACCATATGGGAAGGACTGCTCACCTTGGAAGGTCCTCTTGAGGCTTTTGAGTAAAGTTTGCATTGCTGGCCGTACTGGCCTTGACTCTTACAGTTCCTACAACACTTTGAGAACCTTGTGGTCCCTAGCTGGTCTCAAGGCTGGATAAGACATTACTGATGAGATGTAAGAATGCCTCCTGACAAGAGCCATTTACTCTCCCTGGAATAGTG
Source organism: Zapus hudsonius (assembly GCA_004024765.1). Taxonomy (NCBI): domain Eukaryota; kingdom Metazoa; phylum Chordata; class Mammalia; order Rodentia; family Dipodidae; genus Zapus; species Zapus hudsonius. The sequence continues at coordinate 29,258 of PVHP010001001.1, read as the reverse complement.
TATAGTTACATGCTCAGTGGTTATATCAGTGAGTAATAAGCTCCTAATGTATAAAAAGCCCCTACAGGGGCTCCGGCTATGACTTAGTGGTAGAGCACTTGCCTAGCATGCTCCGGGCCCTAGGTTCAGTCCCTAGCACCGTAGGGAAGTCCTGAGGTACAAGTAGACTGCTGCTGCTCCACTTGGCTGACTGTCTTCATTGGATGCTTTTTTTTTTCTTCTAGGTGTGGAGTGAAGTTAACCAGGCTGTTCTAGATTATGAAAATCGTGAGTCCACACCCAAGCTGGCAAAATTACTGAAACTGCTACTTTGGGCTCAGAATGAGCTGGACCAGAAGAAAGTAAAATATCCCAAAATGACAGACCTCAGCAAAGGTGTGATTGAGGAGCCCAAGTAGAGCCTGTGTAGACCCAGCACTGTCACCAGCACAGGACTCACCTCCCGTGGGGCTGCCATTGACAGACTCACTGCAATAGAGATCCTCTCCCCTGTACTCTTCTTTAAACTCAAGTCATTTAAAAAGGAAGAAGAACCTTTTTAAATGCTGGCAAGCCCGTGGTGAAGGACACCGTCTCTGGAAGCCTGGCATGGTCTGTGCGCTCTGCATCCTGAGGGCTGCGTAGACTACGGGTGACTCTCCAGTGTTCCTGGTGTTGCTGCCAGGAAGCTGTTGGCCACTGGTCGTGCATTGCTAGGGAGCAAGGCCTCGTGGTTGACGTATGTGGGCAGCACTGATGATCTCTTGCAGAGATCTCTGTCAGCTTGTAGGCAGACGGTATGTTCTCGTTTTCCTGGGTCTTGTCAGGGCTTCATCTTCAAATTTTTCGTTATCTCTTTATCTATCTTATCCATCTTTCCTTTCTCTCCCTTTCTTCTTTCTCTGTCTCCGTCTCTAGCTTTTGTCCCTTCATAGGAAAGAATATATAAATTTGTAAATCCTAACTCAAAGATGATTTGTGTGCAGGCATCGAGTTTGTTTTTGCCTTTTGGTTTGGGCTGTGTGATTTTTGGGGAGATGTGTGTGAGGGGTGGGAATGTGTATTATTTTTTTAAATATATTTTGGTGCTGTGTGTGATGAGAGGCTCGTCCATATCAGATCAATGAACCGTCTCTTGTAGGCAGCTTTGTTGAAATAAAGGGTTCTCTTTGATCTCATGAATGACCAGAGTGTCCTCTAAAAAGTTCTCATCTGAAACAGCCCTTGCTTCAGGCGTCCTTGCCCTTTCTTGCACAGTGGCAGCACTTGTAGTCATAGCTCTAGGGCCATTTTGCAGGGTCTGTATGTCCAGGGAGTTCCCTGTGTAACACCAGGCCACCTTGGTCCTGGTAGAACCGGCTGAGGTTGCACAGAAGGACTTCAGCTTGGCCGCGAAGGGGGTGTCCTCTCACTTCAATGTCAGCTGCATTGCAGGTTCTGCTTCTCACCAGGTATTTCCTACCTACTCAGTAGAAAACAGACATGGTCCACTTGGTGTGGGTGTAGTGCATGTGCAGCTTGTTTTTTGAGTGATGAACATGTATAAGTGTAGTTGAGACTGAAGGTATGTTTGGGTTCCTGGTAGCTTGAAAGGACCTGGAGCAGCGCTTAAAGGCTGGTGTGTGGGACAGGGATGGGGTGTCACAGAACGGCAGAGTCCTTGGTCAGTGTGCTGTGGATGATGGAGATAATGTGGGCACCATCCTTGCGTTAAAGCTTCCCCTGTCTGTAGGACCATGCATGGCTCGGCTGAGTCCTGGCCCGGGAGCAGGGAGTTCCGATGCTCGCCTGCTAGAGAGTGGTCATTAGCAGCTTAGTGGCGAGTGCTTGTCTTATTCGTGAGTAGCACCGGGCATTCAGACCAGGTCAAGCTGTGGGGTGTGTGTTTAGCTTGCTGGGACATGGAGCCCTCGAGTAACAGGCAGGCCGGCTCTCTGTCTTGCTCCTGCTTCCTTGTGTTGCTCATTCAGATTCCTACTCTTCTCCCATAGGGTGCTGCTTCTCTTGCTTGGGGTGGCATGAGGTGTCTCCTGCAGAGGATGGGTGCTTCGGCTCATGTAGTAACAGACACAATGATGAAGCTGTTGCTGATCTTAACACCGCTACAGCCTCCTGCGCTGGCCCTGGGATGCCATGCCCACCAAGGCACCATGGCTCTCACCAGTTGTCCTCGGGTGAGACTTCTGTTGAGCATTCCTTCCAGCCTGAAATCTGAGAACAAGAGTATAGGAGAAGAAAGGGTTAATCTTCAGGCAGCTGCTGGGTTAAATGTGGCAGTTGAGGGAGGTATCAATAAAACTCTTCAGTATCAGATAAAACCAGGTATGGTGGCTCATACCTGTAATCCCAACCCTTTGGAGACTGAGGCAGGATTGCTGTGAGTTCCAAGCTAGCCTGGGCTACAGTGTGAGAACCTGTCAAAAAGAGAAAAAAAGGTCAGGTGTGAGGCATGTCTTTAATCCCAGCCCTCAGGAGGCAGAGGTAGGAGGATCCTGGTGAGTTCAAGGCCACCCTGAGACTATTACATAGTGAATTCCAGGTCAGCCTGGGCTAGAGCAAGGCCTTATGTAGAAAAAGAGAGAGAGAGAGAAGGTGTTGGGCATGGTGGCACACACCTGTAGTCCCAGCAGCACTAGGGAGACTAATATCTGGGCCTACAAAGTGAGTTCCAGGTCAGCCTGGGCTAGAGTGAGATCCTGCCTTGGAAAAGAAAAAAACAAAAAAACAAAAGAACAAAGACCAAGATCCCAGAAAGCCAGCACATTATCTTCTATTAACATGTAATATGATATACATATAATAAAGATCAGTTGTATAGATAATCCAGAACCAGCTTGACGTGTTAAGGGACATGAGATGTGTAGTGATGAGACGTTCCTTCTACGAGGCTTAACTGCAAACTGCCTGGCCTGAGTGGGGCTTGTTAGGAGCGTTAAATGTTGTTAAGTGGTTGTAAGACAGGGTGTTGGCATTTTACACACCAGTTCAGTCAACGGCTTAATCTGTCAGTGCCACACCAGGATTTCAGGTGTAGTTACTAGCTTTCCATGGTCTCTACTGTCTGGAGATTCCCATCCACGGTGTGTTCCACGGGAGGAAATCTTTCTCTATTTGCCACCTTGCTGCAGTCTTTGTCTTTGGAATGAAGACCAGTCAGAGTTGGTGTGGTTTTTCTACTTTGTCTCATTTGGTGTCACTTTGTGTTTACCAGAGTGTAGTTGTGTCTTTTTGCACCTTCTGGTGGAAAGTGCCTTGAAATAAATGAAATTTGAGAATATTCTGGTATCTGTTCTAATATCATAGAGTTGTGCAGGGAATAACCCCAGCTTGGCTCTTTCTGAAGCATGGGGGTTGTTACAGAGTGAAGTGAGAGCTGGTTTGTTTTGCCACTTAAATTATGGTTTCCAGGTTCTGGAAAATGCAGGTTTTGATTGGAGCTGATGTTTGAGATCAAAGTCTCCATGGCACGTGGCTGAAGCCTGGCAGCTCTGAGTGGGCATGCAGTAAAGTGAAGTCTGCATTTCCTTCTTTCTGTGTGCTTCAGTTTTGTATGGAGGAACATGGGCACCCTAAGGACACTTACATGGCATCTGGAAAATGGGGCGGGATTTCCTTCGGGTGGTTGCTGTCCAGTCTCAATGATTCAGAGCAAGCAGATGAGCTGGCTGGCTGGGGTGCCCTGCATTGAGTGTAATGGGCATGGCCTTGGGTGCAGCCTGCTCACCAGCCTTCACTTGCTCTGCTTTGGGGACGTCTTGTTCTGACGCATGTGCACTTCGTAGAGCAGGTATGTTTGTTCCATAAACTAAATGGTATGCACTGTTTTCTCAGGTTCCTAGGAAGCTGCCTCATGAGCCCTAGTTGTGGAAAGTTCTGTGTAAATCCTTAGCTTGCTAGAGTACTGTTGGGCACACGTGACTATAACTCTTCATTTCAGGGCATTTGTGCCCCGACCCAATATCTTCTGAGAAGTGCAGAGTAGGTGACTTCTACTGCCTGTTCTGAATTGGATAGTAAAAGCTGTCATGGTTTTCCCAGAATGCTTGTCTGAAAGCTTTTTCCCCCTTTGCACCAAGATGCATCTATGAGAACAAAGAAGCACTAAGCTTCCGTATTGGAAGTCAGTGTGTTAGAATTGGCAGGGTGGGAGGTGCTTGTTTCCTATAGCACACTTGCCTTTGGCTCTGTCCCCACTCCCCAAGTCTTCATGACCTCTTTGGAAGGACGCTTCCAAACAAATTGGAAGGACTACTGTGCCACTCCACGGTGCTGGTCACTTGCTGGGCCTGGGATGAGATGGCTGTGGTGCCCTGAGCAGCAGCTCTGAGTCAGCAAGTGGCTCCTGGGCTCCTGGGGCACTGCTGCTGCTTCCCTCAGACCTGTGGGAAAAGCACCATGAAGAAGCCACCAAGGGCACAAACCGTGCAAACCCTGCAGTGACATCCTGTGCTTGGTGAATGCTCACAGCTGAAGACCTTTCCCTTCCTGTTCCCTGCCTGGTAGGGCCATGTGCCCACCACTCACAGTTGCCTCACACGCAGAAGGCAGTGGTAGAGTACTTTGCCCTGCCCTATCTACAACCTGTCCAGGTCCCCTAGAGCATGTTTAAGAGGACACTGTGAAAACTGATGGGTGGAGCCACAGAGCTGTTTGTGTCCAGCTGTGACCAAGAGCTGTAATTGCCGAAGGTGGGTGGGCACTGCCTGCACACGAACTCAATGGATGCCTTTTTACATGACTGGCCTCTGTGCCAGCTCAGTGGACACTCGGTGGGCCTTTGGAGCTTTGGGAAGTTAATGACTGCAGCACACATCACACAGTGCTGCCGAGGACTTCCAGTCCCTTGAGCGTCTTCTGTGCTGAGTGACTGCTCATTTATCTAAGACTCCCGCTGTGCCGTGTGTGACTGCCATCTCCTGAGGCTACCTGCACATTAGGAACCAGAGAGCACCGGCTGGCACAGTCTTTGCCTACTCTGGCTTCTCCCTACAAACACATCCACAGGCCTTATGTGCGCACACACGCAGGGGTTGCCCCTCCCTCTGTAGGTCAGGTATCTGACAGTTGTGACCACTTCCCACCTGCCTGGAAGTGAAGCCAGCGACCTGTCTGTCACCTTGGGACATGGCACGGAGGACAGAGGGAGCAAGGGGAGCTGGTGGTCAGCAGGACCAGGAGGGCTGTTGGCCACACAGACCTAGGTCCCTGCTTGGTGACGAACTTCGGCTGTTCTCAGTCTCTAGACACTTCCAGTTAGAATTCTTAACCAGAGGTGTTGGGGAGGTTCAGCTGAAGGCACCAGCACTTTACAGAGCCTCAGGGGTCGGTCTTCCAGGAGCAGAGCCTACAGAGCACACAGGCATCCAGTCATCGTGAGTTCTGACGTTGGACTTCTGCACACACTGACATGGATTTTTGTCACCTCTCTACTGTGTGCATTCAGCGTGGGTGGTTGATATAAATTATATTAAGAACTGGGTTCTTTCTTCACCTGGCAGGGTCTTACAAGCTGCTCTGAGTACTGGAATGACAGGCCCACAAAACCTGGTCCCGAGATCTTAATTCTTAGAGTCGTCTGCCAGTGATGGGGTAAAATCCATGTTTTCAGTCTGATTTATTAAAGTTGCACATGTCAGGCTGAGAAAGGGTGCCGGTCTAAGTGGCGTCTTCATGAAGACCTAGGCCCAGGGTGAGGGTCTGGGGTTGCCTTCATGAAGCAAAGCTGTCTGGAGAGGGTGACAACATATGCAGCGAGATGTGAGTCAGGCTAAGGAAAGGATGTGGAGTGACTCCCAGCAGAAGTGGGATAATAAAACATGGCGGGTGGGAGGGGGCAGAAGGCCCTTGGGTGGTGGGCTGTGACAGTTGTCACACGGTCACCTTCAAGTGCCCAGGTGCTTACCTGTCCAGTACCATCTTCACACATAATTTTCCAGCTTGAATTGCAAAGGTAGTTTGTCAGCTTGGTGTGGGGCAGTACACAGAATCAACTAGAAGCCTCAAGAGTGTCTCCCAGCCACTGGCAAAAGCTGGTATTGCTGACGCCTGCCTTAGTGTGGGGCTTTGGGGTATGTGAGTGCCCCTTAGAAGCCTCTAGCTCCCCCGTGGTCTGAGCACTCAAACCCCTTTGTCGAGGCTTGGACGAGGCAATGGCGCTCTCCTCCCTATCCACTGAGCTTTTCACAGTGCTGCCAGGGTGGTACCAACATGGGATCTTAGCCCAGACACAGCTGTCAGCACTTTAACCTCAGATCTGGCCACCTAGGTGTCCATCCCTGCTGTTCAGGCGCTCTCTGGCCTGAGCTGTGTACCCTGCCCTGTAGCTTGTCAGAGGTAGCACCAAGGACCCTGTGGTGATGGAAGTGGGTTATTAGGAAGAGGACAGAAGGAAGGGACCCTTCAGTGTAGGGATAGTTGCCAGACTGCACAGGCCCAGGGCCTCTCCTTCCACCATTGTGTCCTTCTGGACATCTGCTATGAATGGAGGATTGGAGCTTGGGCTTGCTGTACAAATGAGCTGCACCCCCCTCAGCTCCTGATCCTAATTTTATAGTGCTTTATTGAACAATATGGAATGTTTCCAGTGAAGGCCTGGAGACCACAAAGCTCTGTTGTGGGCTGAGCTGACTGACTGCACAGAGGGCTGCAGTTGGAGGTGCAGCCTGGCGGTTCTGAGTGGCGGGTTGGGGAGGAGATTTAGGCCAGCTGGAGTGGATGGGAGTGAAGGGTGTATGAGGAGAAGCTTCGCAGTCTCCAGTTGAGACGTGGCTGAGCCTGCTCAGAACATCTTTGAGGCTCAGACTCAGTACCCACTTTACTCCCAGCCAGCACCTGTGCCACCCTAAAAGATCCATCCATTGGCTACGATGTCCTGCAGGCTCTGCCATCATCCCTCAGTTCGTGAGGACTAGAGCCACACAACCAGCCCCCCACACACACACACACAACTGCCTTTCCTGTCCAAGGTCAACCACTGGCAAGCCGGGCGTCTCCTGCAAAGCCCGGAAGTCCCAGAGCCAAACCTCAGGGGCTGTGGGACGGGAGGTCCCTGGCCCAGCCTCCCAGGACAACAGGGGCGGGGACTCAATTCCGGGGGCAACACGCGTCTATCTAGGGTGCGCCAAACGGAAGCACCGGGACTGACACGTGGACTTGGGCGGCGCTGCCCTGTGGGTTGGCCTGGACTGGAGGGAGGGAGGGAGGGCCAAGCACTGGGACTCGGCTGTGCCCACGCTGTCCCAGCGTCCCAGCCTGATGCAACCACCCCCAGATGAGACCCGCAGGGCCCCTTCCACAGCAATGGCTGAGGATATCCAATGGTCCAGGTGAGTGGGGGTGGGGGCCAGGGCCGGCAGACTGAGTTTGGGGAGGTAGCTGAGGTACTGCTGATGGGACTTGGGCTCCTGGTGAGTGCTGGACTCTCCAGGGTGCTGCCCAGCCCATTCTGCCCGGGCTGGCTGGGCCCTCCTTGGGGAGCCTCAGCCACCTGGAGGAAGAATGACACAGGCGTACTATCCAGCATGGGACCCTCCTACCCCTGCGTCCAAAAGCCTTTCGGATGCTCTCTTAGTCCCCCAGGCTGGTGGTGTCCTGGAAAGATGACAACCCAGGGCACCAGTAGCAGCTCTAGAGGCGAGCACTAATCAGTCAGCAGGTTGCCGGGCTGGGACAGGTGCACCACTGCCTCTGACTGGCCAGGAGACCATGGGCCACCCACTGCTGTTCCGTTTCTAGTGCCTCCACTGCTCCCCAGGCAGCTGGCCCCACAGAAATCAGGAGCAAGACGGTGCAGGTGGCCAGGGACAGCTAGTTCTAGGATCTACGTGGGAGCCTCCACGCTGCTCTGGTTTTATGGGCTGAGACTGCACCCAGGCCCCAGAATCGGGCCCTGTGGAGTCCAACAAAATCCCACTCTGGTACCTTGCATTTGCCTGGGGCCCAGACTTAAGCCAGATAAAAGCACAGCAGGGACTCAAGCCTTCAAAGCCAGAGGTGGTGGAGACCCTGGGACCGAGCCAGATCCCAGCTCTGCCAGTGCCAATTAGAAGGGGTGGGTGGGTGGCCTTGGTAAGCCTGTCTTGGCGCTCTGGCATGCGGTCTTTCTCCCCACCCCATGTTTATCCTGCCTCCTCTGCTGTACCTGGCCCCTGAGGTACCACCCTGGGCCTCAGAATTACGGCTCTGCCTGGCCTCTCTCTCCTTCGCTCATCTTTTGCAGAGGTAGTGGCTTCAAATTCTGGGGAGCCTCGTGGGGTCAAAGTCACCCCAAACCCACGTGGGTAATAATTAGCATAAATGCTCTGTTGCATGTGGCCGGAAAGGCAGATCTCTCTCCAACCAACCCCAGAGGGTGGGGGGAGGTGGCACTAGAGTGTTCTCTGGGCCTGCTGGTCCCCTGGTAACATTTCCCTCCTTTGAACCCAGGGCCATGTGAGCAGCCGCGGATGCTCTGCACCGACCCTCTGCAGGAAGTGGCCAGCCCGCTATCTCGAGTTCTGAGAGTGTCTGGCCGAGCTCTGAACTGTTAAGATAGTCTCCCCTTCGTCCCTCATGAGTTCCCCTTTCTCGGATGCCCCTTCACCACCCACCCGGTTTCCAGGGCACCTTATCCCAGCCTCTCCTACCTGCTAGGGGCACTGGTTGACCTCCTGTGGCTACCAGGAGGCTGGAGACTCCCCTGTGGTTTGTTTTTTCCGAGGTTTTTTTTTCCACTACATAGCCCAGGCTGGCCTTGAACTCACAGGATGCTCCTACCTCTGCCTGCCGAGTGCTGGGACTAAAGGCTTGCGCCACCACGCCCCCTCCCTCCCCTGTGTTCTTTTATGGAGGTGTGGGTTCAGTTGGCTTCCTGTTTGTTTCTTCTCCTGGCAGCTGCAGGGTTGAGCAATCATAGGTACACCTAGGGAAGGGTGGTATGCAGGGTGGGTCCCTCGGACACCAGTGACCCTCCTGCTTAGAGCACCAAAAGGAATAAAGCTCCTTTTACAGGTGCTTCAGAGGGAAATGAGTGTCCGCCGGCTCCTGCTGGGATTCCTGTGCAGCCTTCAAGCAAATCAAACTCCACCTGCGCTGTGTGCTGAGACGTTGCCTGGGGTGGGCTCTGTAGGCGGGACCAGCACTTGAGCACCCTGGGGCCAGCTTGACTGTACCCTGTGTTCCTGGTTACCCAGTGCAGTGTTTGCTCAGGACAACATCCTGACCAGAGATGAGAGCCAGGTGCAGGGTGCACTGTGCTTTGGTCCTCAATAGGCAGAGTTCTGTGAAGTCCTAGAGACAATCCAGCACGCTGGAGGCAGAAGTAGGAGGATCACCTTGAGCTGGAGGCCACCCTGAGTCTACAGAGCGAGTTCCAGGTCAGCCTGAGCTAGAATGAGACCTCAAGACAGCAACAAACAGGAGTCCTAGAGACAAACCCAGGAAAGATGGTTTCTGAGTCTGAGTAGTCCCACCTGTCCCAAGGGAGCACCTTCAGGGATTCCAGATTCCAGATTCGGACTAGAGGGGAAAGCTCAGAAACCCAGCTCCTGGTGACCTGAGGAGGAACCAGGCTGGACTTCATCACAGCACACAGCTCCCCGCTAGTGGGCTCAGAGCCGGCTTGAGTCATCCATTGCTAATGTTCCTCTGACAGATGGACCTCAGACTCATTGAACTCAGCCGGGGTCCTGTCCACTGGTGATCCCCAGCAGCCCAGGCGTCTCCTTTTAGGAAGTGTGGGTGTGATTTCCCAGGGGCCCTCCCCATCTGCTGTCTGTCTCACTGTTACCCCCTACTCTGTTTCAACATTGCCCTTGACTGCCCTCCTCTCTAGACTCTGGTCACTCAGTTTTGGCTTATGACTCCAGCTCTCCTCTCTGCTGAGTCCTGCCATTTTCTTGATGACCTTGTTGTGCCTATTGGCTTTCTATCCTGCCTACTGACCCTCATCTTTGACCCTACCCCTGCTTGCTTGTGCTTTCCTCCTGTACCCATGCTTAGGATCCTGGGACAGGCCCCCAGACATGGAGCTCCAGCGGGGGTCCCTGCTGGGCTGTCTTTTCCCCCTTGACACAATGAGAGGCCAGTGTAGCCCACCCCCAGTGCACCTGTTCAGTCCTGCCACCCTCCTGCCGCCTTTCTCCCTCACATTCCCTCCTGCTTCTCTTGGCTCAGACCTGCGGTGATTCTCCAGACACCCCCACCTGCCAAGTCCCCTCACTGTAAGGCTCCAACCTGTTCTCTTTTTTATTTGGAAATCCAAACTGGGTGTGGTGGCATAAGCCTTTAATCCCAGCACTTTGGAGGCAGACATAGGAGGATCTCTCTGAGTTAGAGGCCAGTCTGGGACTACTGAGTGTCTTTCAGAATCATGCTGAGTCCCAAATGCCCCAGCCCATGCTGCCTATTACAGTCCTAGATGGTGGTACACAAGTCACCATCTAGGAGTCAGTGTGGGTTTCCTTGTCGCTGACAATTTGACAGTCCCTAGGAAGACTGGCTAGTGCTCGGTGAAGTGTCCCTGCTGGGGGTGAGATTCCTGGGAGGAGGGCAGAAGAAAGAGGCCAGCAGCGCCGGCACCAATCTGCTGTGATCTGGCCTGGCCCCACCACCACCTGCACTATGCCAGCCAGCCACTGACAGACATTGTCCTTCACAAGAAGTTGTTGTTCGCTGTGAGGCTAGGGACAGAGATGTGAGGGCTCCTCGGGACAGGACTGGGTCTTCGTGGACCCAGGTGTGGCGAGCTCCTCGAGCAGCGAGGAAGAACAACCACGACTCGAGGATTCTTCTCAACACACTTTAATGGAGAGCCTTTGCTTGAAGGGGGGGAAGGAAGCGAGGGGCCCTGAGCACTAGAAGTCAGCTGTTTATATGGGGAAAGGGACACGGATCGTCCCATGATTGGCTGGCTCCTGCTTGCCACCTCCAGGCGCCACGGGATTGGCTAGGGACAGTTTCTCAAAGCATTGCCTAAGGTGGAGTTGTTTCCCACTTAGCTGCAAGAGAGGGGGCGCCATCCTGCCATGGCGATGTCCCAGCTCCCTGCACCCAGGTTCAAGGAAAAGTGATCTGGAGGTTAGGAAGCAGCCAGAGGTATGCACATGTGCCAGCAGACTTGCCAATTGACTATCTCAACCTCCCTGTCAGCAATGCCATCTCTCCCCCTAAAATTTGGGATGCCTGGGCTGGAGAGATGGCTGAGCCGTTAAGGCACTTGCCTGCAGAACCTAAAGACCCGAGTTCAATTCCCCAGGATCCATATAAAGTCAGATGCACAGTGGTGAATGCATCTGGAGTTCATTTGCAGTGGCTGGAGGCCCTGGCATGCCCATTCTCTGTCTCTCGGCTATTTCTCTCTGTTTGCAAATAAATAAAAATATCTTTAAAATAAATAAATAAAAATGATGATGCCTAAAGTCACCCAAGAGTGAGGAGCCAGGGCCCTGAGGTTGGTCAGGTTTTCTGTTGCACTGTCAGATAGATCCCTGCTGTGAGTGGCACTCTGGGTGGATGCTGGACTCTAAATATTTAAGTACGAGGCAAGAAGCTGGGCGTGATGAGAGGAGTGGGAAGGAGACAAGAGAGGGCTATGGGGGGCGATATGAACGAGGTACCTTATATGGAACTGTCTTAACAAGACCCATTATTATGTATAATTAATATAGGCTAATAATTTTGTTTGTTTGTTTGAGGTGGGGTCTCGCTCTAGCTCACACTGACCTGGAATTCACTCTGTAGTCTCAGGGTGGCCTCAAACTCACTGCAATCCTCCTATCTCTGCCTCCTGAGTGCTGGGGTTAAAGGCACGTGCTACCACACCCAGCACCCAGCTTAATAAAATATTTTTTGAATTGGGTGTGGTAGTGCATGCCTTTAGTCCCAGCACTTGGAAAGCTGAGGTAGGAGAACTACTGTCAGTTTAAGGCCACCCTGAGGCCACAGGATGAGTTCCAGGTCAGCCTGGACTAATCCTGCCTCAAAAAAAAAAAAAAAAACTATACACACATAGAGAGAAATGGGGGGGGGGCACTGAGCATGATGGCTCACACCTATAATCCTATAATCGTAGTACTCAGGAGGTTGAGAGGGGAGGATTGCCTGGAGTTTGAGGTTGAGGTCAGTCTGGGCTACATAATGAGTTCCAGGCCAGTCTGGACTACAGAATAAAATTCTGTCTGAAAAAACTAAATAAATAAGGAAAGAGAAAAAAAGAAAAAGAAGGAGAATCAGTCAACCCAGGATAAGCCAGAGAGACAGACACCAATGATTTTCAACACAACCTAAAGCAGAAGTACAGAGACCCCTAAGTCCTCAACAATAGAGCAGCCTTAATACTCACCCACCATGACTCAGGGAACTGAGCGGAAGAGGGGGTGGAAAGATTGTAAGAGCCATGGTGGAGGAGAATATCCAGAGACACGGCCCCCCTCAGTAACAACATACAAAGGGGGGGTGGAACCGGGTTGACTCCTATGCTATCCATCACCCCCTGCCCCATGGACTGATCCAGTTTGCCCACAGAGGAGGATACCCAGCTGATTGGGGACAGGGAAGAGGGAAATCAGGGAATTGGAGACATCAACACATTATTCGCTCATTAAGTGTATTTAATTATGGATAATAAAGGAGGAGGAGGAGGAGGGAGAGAGGGAAGAAGAGAAGGAAGAATGGATGGGACTTTTGCTTGGCCTCCCTGCCCCCCCATTACCCCTACTGGTCTGTCCCCTGGGGCTCATCCTGCACCTTATAGAGCTAAGTTTACCAGGGTGCAGCATGACCTTGAGTATCCCAGAGCTCTGCTGAGGACCCATAGGTCTAACCTCCACAACAGGGCCACAGGGCCCACCCTTTTCTGCCCTTCTTAGTTGGAGGCCCTCCCAGGGTCCAGCTCCCTCCCTTTCTCCCCTCCATGAGACCCCCCTCCCATCGTCTGCTATCCCATGAGCCTCACCTCCCTGGGAGCCTGTTGAGGGGTGGCTTGTACCCAGGTTCCTCCATCTAGCATCATAGCTGTCCCCCCAACACTGTGTCCTTTCCTGACTGTCCCTTCTGCAGGCAGCTTTGCGAGGGGACCTTGTGGGTTTCCTGAACTCCTTTTCTGGGAGCCTCCTTCCCCGATCCTTCCCCCCACCTAGCACACTACCTCACAGATTGTTGCTGTGTCATCCACCTGGCTGCCTTCTTGGGCTCCCATGGTGTCCAGGAAACTTGAGAATGTGGGTGCTGCTCATATCTGGGCCTCTCAGCTTGAGTCCCTGGCTGCAGTCCTAGCCTCCAGCTGCACCAGCCCAGGGGACACCATGAATGTGCAGTCATCCTTTATGCTGCCTCCTCTCAGGGCCCCTGGGCCGTTCCCAGCCTCTGTGTAGCGTCTACCTATGTTCAAGGGAGTCATTGAGACGCAGACTGGCTAAGCTGCCCGGCAAAGAGCTTCCCACGTGCATGATTGCACTCCTTAGCCTTGGGGAGGGGAAGGACCCGAGTGAGAGGCTTCTCCACACCCTGACCCTGTGTGTCTCTTACAGGCCTGAGTGCCAGGCGTGGACGGGGATGCTGCTGCTGGGCACCTGCCTGCTGTACTGTGCTCGGGTCACCATGCCCGTCTGCACTGTTGCCATGAGCCAGGACTTTGGTTGGAACAAGAAGGAGGCTGGTATCGTGCTTAGCAGCTTCTTCTGGGGCTACTGCTTGACGCAGGTGGTGGGCGGCCACCTGGGGGATCGGTAACCAACCCCCTCTCCTTACTCCCTGGGCTTGAGGGGGGCCACCCTATGGGACTGTGGAGGGGGCAGTAGGCCAGGCCCTTGCACACAGGGGAGAGGGGCCCATGGGCAAGAACTCAGCAACATCTGGGGAGAGGCAAGGCAGGGAGCTTTGGGACAGGCAGTGGCCACAGAGACACACGGAGAGATGGGTCAGGCTCAGCCCTGCACACTGCGCTCGGCTCCGGGCCCCTCCTTTGCAGCACCCACCCCAGGGCTCGAGGCAATGGTGGCCCCACAACCCAAGTGCACACCCACCCAACCTCTTCCTTCGTCCCCTCTACCCCTCTAGCATTGGGGGCGAGAAGGTCATTCTGCTATCGGCCTCCACCTGGGGCTTCATCACCGTGGCCACACCACTGCTTACCCGCCTTGGCAGTGCCCACCTGGCTTTCATGACCTTCTCTCGAGTCCTCACGGGTCTGCTCCAAGGTGAGGCTCATTTCCAGTTGCTCCTCTCAGGTGCTGGCATTCAGCACAGACAGAGAAACTCCGGGTTGCCTGCATGCCACCTTCTGCTCAAAACTTTGGGGGGGGGGCAAAGACACACAGTGGCCGAGTGACACCTGTCAGCGCTCACACAGGACGGGGTGAGGGCGTGCCTTGTCTCACATGTGGTCAGTGAGCTGTCAGGAAGTGCTGGGGTTCCTCAGCCCTATGGCTTTGATCTTTGGAGATGCTCCAGGCCTGGGCCTTCTGGAGGAGCTCAGGTCCAAGGGTCCAGGGTCATGGGGGCGAGCACAACAGAATCCAGACACCGGCTGCGGGGTCCTCTTCTCCTCATTCCCAGAGAATCCCTCACAGAGCCCTTCCAGGCTTAGGCTCTAGAATATTCGAGATAGAGGGACACTGGGTTGTACAGTTGTTTCCAAACTTTTAAGCTTCAAGGAACCCAGTGTCTCAGGGAAACCCTGGGAGGAAGCTGTCTATAAGACCACAGGGGGGTCTCTTTCCTGGGAAGAGTGCGTGTCTGCTGTGTGGTGAGTGGGGGTGCCAGAGCACGGCCAAGAAGCTGGGTGTGCGTGTGCGTGGGCTCTGCGTGCACACACACAACCATGTCAGTGTGTCTGGGCCTGAGTGCCTGCTGAGGGGCTGTTGGGTGCCCCCTTGCATCCCTCTCACCCAAATGGGGCTCAGCCCCGGGGTGTGACCAGCCCAGCTCTGCTGGTCCCGGGCCAGTGAGCAGGAGTCCTGGACATCCCTGGACGAGGGAAGGGCTGGCCTCGCTGTGCACGGAGCCACCACACCCTCTGCTCGACCCAGGCGTCTACTTCCCGGCCTTGACCAGCCTCCTGTCCCAGAGAGTGAGCGAGAGTGAGCGAGCCTTCACCTACAGCACCGTGGGCGCCGGCTCCCAGTTTGGGTAAGGGAGGCCTGACTCCCAGGGGCTCAGAGGCAGGGAGGGGAGGTGGGCCTCTGGCCACTCCAGCTCTCCACGGAGTGGTGCGCAGAGCAGTTACTTTTCTTGCAGTGACAGAACACTTGACCAAAGCCACCTGAGGGAACGTTTTCTGGCTGACGGTTTGAGGCAAAACCGGGGCTGTTGGTCACATTGTGTCTGCTTGCTGGCACTCCCTTTGTCCTTTTTATTCAGCCTGTGGAAGACGCCGATCCATTCGGGGGTCTTCCTTGCTCCTGGACTTAACTGCTGACTCTAAACCGTCAGTTGACGTGAGATGAGCCATCACAACATGGTTCTGCCTTTCCTGGTGCCCGGGCGGGGGCTGTGGCCTGCGGGCTTGGGCAGCAGCCCTCATCTCCTCCTTGTCACCAGAGGTGTCTCTCTGCCCTTCCTGTGTCCACATGAGACTGTCCCCTCGGACGTCCTTCTCTACGCAGCTGCAGACTCTTGGACACCAGCAAACACTTGTCTGTCCAAGGCCTTGTTGGGAGGAAGGGCTGAGGGTGGGCAGAGGCTTCCAGACACCAACTCAGGCCAGGGTTCATTGTTGCTGGTTCAGGAGAAGAGGGGGGCAGGGAGAACCCAGAAGCAGTTTTGCAGATGAGCTCTCAGTGAAATGCGAATGTCAGATAAACCACAGGGCTCAGCGTGGGCAAGAGGGACTGGGGAGCCAGAGGTGGGCCACCGCCCAGGAGCTAGGCTGTGGGGTGCAGACCGAGGAGGCAGCCCCTGCTGAGCTCAGCACTTTCCTCCATGGAGGATGAGAGCAGGAGGAGGGGGAACGGGGAGGGGGAGGCCCTCGGGAAGGGAGGTGTTGAGTTTGCCGTTGGTGGAGGGATTTTGCAATCGGAATATATTCTGGACTGTAATCTTGAATACATGAAGGGAAAAAGGGAAGAAAAGTCAAGAAAGAAGGAAGTATAAGTTTCCGTTCATGTTTTCTAAGTCATGTTTTTCTCCTCGTGGCCCTTTAAAATATTTTATTTACTTATTTATCTGCAAGCAAAGAGAGAGAGTAGCCCTCGGCCACTTCCAGTGAACTCCAGATGCAAGTGTCACCTTGTGCATCTCTCTGGCTTTACGTGGGTAGTAGGGGATCAAACCTGACTTGTTGGGCTTTGCAGGCAAGCGCCTTAACCACTAAGCCATCTCTCTAGCCTCATGGCCTTGTAAAATGTTTATTTATTTGGAGAGAGAGAGAGAGAGTTATGACTGCAAAGCAACTCCAGATGCACGTGTCACTTTGTGAGTCTGGCTTTACCTGGGTTCTGGGAAATCAAATCCAGGTCGGCAGGCTTTGCAAGCAAGTGCCTTTAACCACTAAGCTATCTCCTCAGCCCATGGCCTGTTTTGTTTTGTTGTTTCAAGGGAGGGTCTCCCTCTAGCCTGGGGGCTGACCTGGAATTCACTATGTAGTCTCAGGGTGGCCTCAGATTCAGGTGATCCTCCTACCTCAGCCTCCAGAGTGCTGGGATTTAAAGGCATATGCCACCATGTCTAGCTTTTTTAAAAAAATTATCATTTAAAAAAATTTATTAGCAAGCAGAGAGAAACAGACAGAGAGAATGGGCATGCCAATGCCTCCAGCCACTGCACAGGACCTCCAGATGCTTGTGCCACTTTGTGCATCCGGCTATATGTGGGTACTGGGGAATTGAACCCAGGTCCTTAGGCTTTGCAGGCAAGCAGTTTAACCACTGAGCAATCTCTCCAGCCCTTAAAAGTTTTTTTGAGCCAAGATCTCACTGTAGTACAGGCTGACCTGGAATTCACTCTGTAGCCCAGGTTGGCTTTAAATTCACAGCGTCCTCCTACCTCACCCTTCCTGGTGCTGGGTGCTGGAATTATAGGTGTGAGCCACCATGTCCAGCTCATTGCTTTTTGTTTGTTTGTTTATTTTTCGAGGTAGGGTCTCGCTCTAGCCCCGGCTGACCTGGAATTCACTATGTATTCTCAAACTGGCCTCAAACTCACAGAGAACCTCCTACCTCTGCCTCCCTAGTGTTGGGATTAAAGGAGAGCTCCACCACGCCCCCTACTGCTGGGATTAAAGGAGCGCTCCACCAGGCCCCCTAGTGCTGGGATTCAAGGAGAGCTCCACCAGGCCCCCTAGTGCTGGGATTCAAGGAGAGCTCCACCTCACCCCCTAGTGCTGGGATTAAAGGAGAGCTCCACCAGGCCCCCTAGTGCTGGGATTAAAGGAGAGCTCCACCACGCCCCCTAGTGAAAACCACACCTGGCTTTCATTGCCTTTTTTTCAAGCATCCACGTGACAAATCATGAACCAAGTTGAAGGTCTAGAAGAAAGAAATTAAAGAACTCGGGTTCCACAGCAGCCATCCTGCTGCGTATCCTTGGATGCACCAAGTCACCCCCTGCCCAGCTAAGCCAAGCATCCCAGGACCCTTGCCTGCTTTAGCAGAGCATGTGGGACAGGGCCTTCTTTCCCTGGAGGCTCTGCTCACATTGGGAAGGAGTCTTGGGGTGTTGGTCTGAAGACAGCAGCCAAGGTCATGGCCATCCTTTCCCTCTGTCTCCCTCAGGACGCTAGTGACTGGGGCTGTGGGTTCGGTGCTCCTGGACTGGTGTGGTTGGCAGAGTGTCTTCTACTTCTCCGGTGGCCTCACCTTGCTCTGGGTGTACTACGTGTACAGGTACCTGCTAGGTGAAAAAGGTAACTACAGCCCTGTGGGCTAGTCCCTGGGACCCTCCCCTCCTAGCAGTGTGAGCTTTTCCTGGGGAGACATGAAACATGTACTCAGCCTAGATAAGCCGGCCACCAGTGACACGCCAAAGTAGCGATTCTTCCCAAGTCTAGCTTGGTGAACCAACGAGTTCATTGGGCTTACAGAAGGTGGGCGAGGGATTCAGTTATAGGAGCGTGGATTATCCCCCAAACACCCATATCACCAAAAACATCTCATCACAGAATGGAGGATGACATAGGTGCCTAGATAGAGGAGCTCCCACAGCACCCGACCTTCAGCTGACCTTCCACACTACATAATCCAGCACCTCCCGAGACCACATGCAGTTGGGAGTGAAGGTCTGATGACCTCTCCTGTGAGAGAACGTCAGCGGGCCCCATCCTGAGGGTCTCTTGTGGGAAATCACAGGCGCTTTGGTGAAGGCAGTGATGACTGTTGGGCTTGGAGGACAGCGGTTTTTCCCACCCGTGCAGCAGGGACGGCGGTCTTTCCCACCCATGCAGCAGGGATGGCTCAGCAGGGACAGCAGGTGCAGTTGGTGGTGGGACAAGCTATCTTCAGGTAGCAGGATAGGGACTCTGGGAGAATCCAGGACCAGGTCCAAGGTGGACATAGAATTTGGCTCCCAAGGGTGACGCCACCTGCTAGGTACCCTAGAAAAAAGGATGGCGGGATGCACCCTGGCTGCCCATAGCAGCCCCCAAATAGCTGGTATGTTAGGGATAGACACGGTTATCACTTTGCAACCATTTGCTCCCCTAGACCTCATCCTGGCCTTAGGTATCCTGGTGCAAGGTCTGCCTATGGGCAGGCCTTCCAAAGTGCCATGGAGACAGCTCTTCCGGAAGCCCTCGGTCTGGTGAGCTGGGGCTGGCATGGCCACACAGAGTGAGGGGAGGGAACAGAGCATGAGGCTGGGCAGCAACTCTGTGGTGGACCTGGCAGTCCCCTAGCCAATAGCCCAGGTCTCGAGTTGTGGGACCTCGGTGCCCAGGGGGAAGCGTGGGTCACACAGCTGGGCAGTGGAGGGAGGGAGGGCCTGGAAGCCAGGTTGAGCGCTGAGCCTGTGCTCCACGCAGGGCGGCCGTCTGCTCCCAGCTGTCCTCGGCTTGCTCCTTCTTCGTCCTCCTCTCCTGGCTGCCCACCTTCTTCAAAGAGACCTTCCCTCATTCCAAGGTGAGTCACACTGCCTAGGGCCTCACAGGGCTACCTGGTCTCCTGCCCTGTGTCAGGCCTGGACTGCCGATGGCCGCTGTGGTCCTGCACACAGGCGGTGGCATCCTTGGCTCACTGGCTGTTTTACCTCCTGTGGGATCTGGGCCTTCTGGCGACTTTGGGAGCAGCTGCTGTCTGAGGGTGTGAGTGCTGCATCTTGGGGTGGCCTCCGCTTTCTCAGCTTTCCGCCTGACCTGCTCCCCAGCCCTCGCCCTCAGCTCTGGCTGGCGGATCTGTTGATACCAGGCCCAGGGGACACTGAACAGGGCCTGGCGGGCTGTGGACAGAGGATTGCAGAAGCTGTCAGCTTTCCACCGTGGTAGTGATCTGAAGCTTCAGGGTTACACATCCCCTGACAAGATGGCTGAGCTCTGGCCCTGACACCATGAAAGGAGCCATGTGGGGAATTCAGCCTCAGGGGTGAGCCTCTGGTGGGACCAGAAGTTACCCAGGGGCTAATGATGGTCCTTCTGCCTGCTGAGGCAAGCATGGTGGGCCTGGGGCAGCCATCCTGCCTGTGCTTCCTCTCAGAGGTCAGGCACCACCCTGGCCACCTCTGAGGCTTTGCTCCTTCCCGCAGGGCTGGGTCTTCAATGTGGTGCCCTGGCTGGTGGCAATCCCTGCCAGTGTGTTCAGTGGCTTTCTCTCTGACCACCTCATCAGTCAGGGTGAGTGTCAGGGAGCAGCTCTGGGGGGATCCATATCCTCAGGGGTTTTGTCCCCTCTGATTGGGCCGCTATTGAATGGGGAAGAGGCCACCCCTCCAGGGGCACCTTCAGGGGTGGCCATAGCCTCTAGCCAGCTTGTCTTCCTTGAGCTCCACTTTTGTAGGCAGGGTTGGGGGCTTCAAGAGGACCTCATAGTGACTGTGGAGCTCTTCCATGAAGGAGGTGCTGAATGCAAGTCCAACCCTCTATGGGGAAGGACCTGGTGGGGTCACCTGGTGGGGTCAAAAGTCACAGGTACCTAGTTTTGCTTGCTTTTTTTTTTTTTTTTTGGCTTTTTTCGAGGTAGGGTCTCACTCTAGCCCAGGCTGACCTGGAATTCACTCTGTAGTCTCAGGCTGGCCTCGAACTCACAGCGATCCTCCTACCTCTGCCTCCCGAGTGCTGGGATTAAACGCGTGCGCCACCACGTCCGGCCTAGTTTTGCTTTTGAACCTTCCAGAGTGCCAAGGGGCTTCATGTGAGCACATGACCCACTTCTCCCTGCAGACTCAGCCCTCTGGGGTGATGTCCTCACAGGCATGGGGCGTGTGTGTTCATTCTGAGCGTATCAGTTTTTCTTCATAGTCTGGAAAGACTGGAGAACTCGGAGAGCCAAGAGAAGGCAGCCTAGCAGCAGACTTCTGTAGCGATCCGCATGGCTGTCCTTCCATGCTTTCCACCCAGACCACTCCTCAGGGGACCCTTTAGGGACAAGCGACCCCACCCACACACGCCAATAAATAATAAGAGCAAAGAGTCAGCCCAGTGGGCTGATGGGAAGCCTTTCTGAGTCCATCTTTCTGCTCAGGTTACAGAGTCATCACCGTGCGGAAGTTCATGCAGGTGAGAAACCATGGCGATGGCTCCCTGGGCACCGCTCCTCGGTTCTGGTCTCCTGAGACCTGAGGGGTTCCACACCCAGGTCACCCACATCAAGGAAGTGGGCTGGGGAAGCTGCAGCCACCCAGGGAGCAGTGCTCAGAGCCTCCGAAGGAGCGCCTGCTCCCAGGCTCGGGGTCTGAAGCCTATGGTGTGGCAAAACCCGGGCAAGTCATGTTGCAGTGACAGGAACCAGACAGGACGGGTGGGTGTCCACTGAGGGCACTCTGAGGTTGGTGTTGGGGGTTTGACTGACCTGAGCCCCTCCTCTGAGTCCTTCCCATGAGCCCTGGCCTGGGAGAGGCTTTCCAGTTGGGTCATCTGAGTTTTGCTCAGCACCCCTGGGTGGCCTCCAGGTGGAGCCAAGCCAGGAATGGGATGTTGGCCGTCGGGGTTCCGGGGCCCCTCACCAGCCCTCTCCTGCAGGTGATGGGCCTTGGCCTGTCTAGTGTTTTCGCCCTGTGTCTGGGTCACACCACGAGCTTTCTCAAAGCTATGGTCTTTGCGTCGGCCTCCATAGGTCTCCAGACCTTTAACCACAGGTAAGTGCCTGCTGCCCCATCTCCAGGGCCGCCCAGGCTGCCTGTCTTAGTGCATCTTGGCCTGGGGGGGGGTCCCCGTGGGTGGTCACTCAGCCTAGCTAGTCAGGATATCCAGCCATTCCCGCCCTAGGGGAGGGGCCAACTCCAGCACGATGCCCCTCTGGCTGCTTCTTTGGATCCTGCTCACTCTCCAGGGCACAGGAGCAGTTGCATCTGGGCACCCCTGGGCGAGTGGGGGTGTGCAGTGTCAAATTAGCAGTCATTCAAGACCGTTCAGCCTCTCCCACCAGGCACCCATTCTCAGGGGATCTCCCAGCACTGTGTCCAGTAGGTGGGAGAGCTGGGGTGCGGGGTGGACCGCCATGCCTTCAGCGACCTGGCAGCCTCTTCCCTGCCGCAGTAACCCCTTCCGGCTGAGTGCTACTCATCAGCCTTCCATCCTGTTTCCCACAGTGGTGTTTCTGTCAACATCCAGGACCTAGCTCCGTCTTGCGCTGGCTTTCTGTTTGGTAAGGTGGTTGGTCACCCCAGCCTTGTCTCCTCTCCTGGTCAGCGGGGTTATCCCCAGGTGGGAAGGCCAAGCGGACCATGGAGGGCCTCCTCTGATGTCCCTCTCTTCTCTCTGGCCTGTTCACAGGTGTGGCCAACACTGCTGGGGCCTTGGCAGGTGAGGGCTGGGCTCTAGGCCTAGCAGTTCTATCTTCTGGTTCAGACTCACTGGGAAACAAGCCTGGTGGTGGGTTGGGAAGGGGCTTCGTAGCATCTGGCTCATCCAGTGCTGTAGGGTGGGTTCCCAGTGTCCCAGAGACCCCCAAGCTGGCCCGGGGTGCACAGAGCTGTCAGCTAAGGAGACGCTTGACTTGGCTGATGGTGGTCTGCTATCCCCTGACTGACTTCAGTATGGGGACCTTAGGGACGCCAGTGAGAGCAGGGGATGGCAGGAGCACATTCTCCACTTCCTGCCACCTGCCTGTCGCTCTGACTTCCCAGGGTGGCAGACCTAGGGGGTGACTTGCAATGACCCAGACCATCCAAGTCTGAACTCAGACACCTGAGTTCACCCTGGGGCCTTATTGGCATCTTACAACGGCCCGCCCTGCTCTGCCTCGGGTGATCAAGGGCATGAGAAGCCAGCTTCCCAGGACTCTCCACCAACCTCGGTCTCTCTTGGGTCCAGGTGTGATAGGCGTGTATCTGGGTGGCCACCTGATCGAAGCCACTGGCTCCTGGGCGTGTGTGTTCAACCTGGTGGCTGTCATCAGTAACCTGGGACTGGGCACCTTCCTGGTGTTTGGGGAGGCCCAGAGGGTGGACCTGAGCCCCACCCATGAAGACCTCTAGCTCCCTGACTGTCCAGTTCCATTCAGGACTCTGGAACCAGCAGCCTCAGGGAGAAGCTCAGTAGCTCTTGACCTCAGGTGTGTGAGCAGAAGAAAAACTCCATCATCGCCCGAGGAAGCGCCGAGAGCTGGAGGGAGGGTGAGGACAGACACCAGAGCTCGCACAGGCCTGAGTCAGGACTGGGCTCATCACCTCCCTGAGCCTCAGTGTCCCTGCATGGCAGTGGGGACAACCCTGACTTTCTCCTGAGGTTTGATGGATTGCTTCCTGCCATTGACCCGTGTCTGGGAACTTTCTTCCTTGGTGCTGGTGGGAGCACCCCCTCCAAACTTTGCTCTGTAGTAGGGGTGTGCTGTGTGCTGGAAGGTCAGGAGACCCCTGACCCTCACCTTCTTGTCACTGGCACCCTCGTGCCTCACTCTCTCTGGTCATGTCATGCTGTATAGACATTGCCCTACGTCCCCAGAGTAAGGCACCCCCAAGACAGCCAAGGTACTAGACAGGCCTCAATGTCTGCTTCTCCTGGCATCCAGACGTCCTCTTGGCTAGGGGGATAGAGGGCCTTGCTTGCCTCTGGAGACCCTCCAAAGCCCCTGGTTCCCTTCCTGTGGATCCCTTGGCGCTGTGTCCCGGGTAGACAGGCGCCTGGTACTCCCGAGGAGAGAACATGGACATCTCCTAGGGGGATGTGAACCACACGTCCCAGAGCCTGGTGAATGCCCTCTTCCTGGCTTTGTTTTTCTATCTCCCCTGTTATACCCTTCGGATCCTGTGGTCTCATAAATTAATAATGGGTTTTTAAGAAGTCTATTAGGGAAAAGAATTTATAAAGATGTGGAGAGCCATGCCAAAGCCTTATTTAAGTGATAACTATTAAACTATTTAAGAGACGTTTGTTATTTTATTTAACACATTTTGCTGCTTTCACTTCTTTCCCCTGGGGAAGTGAACACACATCTATTGACTCCTGAGGAGAGTACATTGACATGTGACAGAGCAAAGAAAAGCTTCCTCCAAGTCTTGCTTGGTGAACCAGGATTTGATTGGGGTTTCAGGCACATGGGTGACGTATGGGCGGCTCTACACTGAAGAAAAGTCTCCCCTCCCAGCAAGCCTTAGGACCCAGTGCACTGCCCCAGAGCCCTCTGTCTGCAGGAATATTCATGAGCCATATCCTGGGAGGGTCTCCCACCAGCACTCACGACAACAAAGGACATATGTCCTGCGCAGAGGATATCATTCCATACACCCTTGTTTTTTTTAATATTCTATTTATTCATTTTCAATGGAGAGAGAGAGAGAGAGAGAGAGAGAGAGAGAGAGAGAGAGAGCGCGCACCAGGGCCACCACCTTGTGGGTCTGGCTTATGTGGGACCTGGGAAATTGAACCCGGGGACCTAGGCACTGGAGGCAAGTGCCTTAACCGCTGAGCCATCTCTCCATCCCCACCCTTGTTTTTTAAGATTGAACTTAAGTTGGGTTGGAGAGGTAGCTCGGTTGGTAAAGCATGCATTGCAGGCATGAGGCCTGAGTTACATTCCTGACCCATGTAAAAACCACCTAAAGTCCCAGTGCTGTGGAGGTGGATGTGCGTGTGATCATTTGAATATGAATATGTCCCCCTTAGTGTAGGTCTCCAGGAGCCTGGCGGGAGTGTCACTGGGCGGATCTGATTCCAGCCCAGAGATATGCTGAGACATTGCCCTAAGTCTGTGGCAGTGTGCTTGCTTGTGGTGCTGGCTGTTTGGTGGCCTCTCTGCTTGGATCTGTGAAGGGAATCCAGTGTCTTCTGCCATTAATGGGACTTCCCCTGGATCTGTAAGCTTGACATAAACCCGCTCCTCCCAGCACCTGGGGCTGATTGTAACAAGGGGGCTCCTTGGAGCTTGCTGGTCAGCCAGCCATTGTCTCCGAGAGGCGGATGACACATGTGAGGAATGACAGATGACACCAAAGGTTGTCCTCTGGCCTCCACTCATGTGCACACGTGCCAGCTAGTCTGACACTCCTTTGCAGTGGCAAGAGACCCTGCCTCACAGAAGGTGGAACACGAACACCTCAGAATTGTCCCCCAACCTCAGCATGTGTGCTGTGACATGTAGACACACACAGGAATAATTTTCACCATTAGTGCAGTGACCTTACGCAGATTCAATTACCAATACTGTTGCAGTCAGCTTTCTTGTTGCTGCGCAGAAAGAACCCAAACAAAAGCGGCTTGTGGAGGAATGGGTTTATTTGGCTTACGGACTCGAGGGGAGACTCCATTCTGGCAGGGAAAACGATGGCATGAGCAGAGGATGGACATCACCTCTGCCACAGCACTGCAAACAGCGGCAGGAAGGTGTGCCAAACACTGGCAAGGGGGAGCTGGCTTATAACCCCATAAGCCCGCCCCTGACAACACAGCTTCATCGAGGTCGTAAAACCCAAACTGCCATCAGCTGAGGATCGATCTATCAGAACACATTCAATTGTTTGTGGGGGACATCTGTATCAAACCATGACACATACTAACCCCAGAACTTCGTCATCATACAAAACAAACTCTGAACGCAACAAATGTTAACACCCTGCCTAACCCCAGAACCCAACCGCCATCACTGTACTTCCCGTGTGTGACTCTGACTCCTCGAAAGGCCTCGTGTGAGTGACAGGCATCGGGGACACTGTTGAGGCTGTGGGTGGAGCCCGGTGCTGGAGCTTCTGCGTGAGGCCGAGGGGTGTATCTCAGCACCACTGAAAAAGCAGAGACAGTTCCAAATACTTCATTGTGTAAATGGGGTCACACTGTCACCGAGGCGGTCTCCCATTCTAGGCTCAGTGATCTCCTGTCTCAGCCAGGCCTGTGGGAACGGGCCATCTTCTGTCGTCTGCCTCTGAGGGTGCTAAGCTGCGCCTGCCCTTTGGCAAGCTGATAAGGGTGCTTCATCCACAGCCAGCTGAGGGACCGTTGCCTGCGAGGGGAAGTGTCCATCCCTTGAGGGCCCTGTGTCACCTTGGCCCTCAGTGTTTTGAGTCCCCTGAATGCAGCTCATCCCATAAGGGCAGACCCTGCCGGACGCCCCCTCAGTGTCCAGTGTAAACCCCAGTCCTCTGGGCTCCGTCTGTGACACTTCTCTCATTTCCTCAGAGGAGGCTGCGACATGGGCTTCTTGGGGGAGGAGGGTGCAGACAGCAAGGATGACGCCTCCCCTGATGTTTGGCCACCCGCACAGAGCCAGCCCTGCCTCCCTCGGGTGGTATCTACTGGAGGGAGGGTGCAGAATTTTCCGCAGAGTGGGGGCTGTGAGTCTGTAATCGGCTGCCTTCAGGCCCAGACCTGCCCCACCCCAGCATGCAGCTGGGTCAGGATGGAGTTGGGAGGGCTCCACCCTAGATCTGCCGTCTGCCATGATGGGCTGAGCCTGGGGACTCCAGCGGGCATCCGCGGAGCTGGCTGGGTCATGATTGCTCGTGCATTCATTTCTCATGGACTCTCACCAGCAGGCCCTGAAAGCAGCCTCTGGTGTGAGGATCCTTTGGGGCTGGGTGGAGAAGCCTGGCCATGATCAGCAGGGGGCGTTCAGACAGGGTAACGAGGCACATTCCTGGGGAGAATTGTCACAGGCATCAGGGTCCTATGATGCCCTTGGGTAGGACTGTTGGTGGGCAAGGAGGGAGGGGCAGCAGGTGAAGGAGTTCTGAATAGTGTAAGGTCAGAATTCAGGCTACATCCTGATCCTCTTCCCAGACCAGCCTCATTATCAACAAGAGTCAAAGATAAAGACTGATAAAGACTTCCTCCCTAAACAAGAGCCACACCTGGCCTGAGAGACTGTCCTTCCGATCCCTCCTGATCCTGAGAGAATGTGATCCCCCTGAGCCCCCCACCCAACCTCATGTGACCAACCAGACCCCAACCTGAACGTTTTCCCCTTAAAAGCCCTGATCTAAACCTGCTTCGTGCACTTTTTCGCCACCCTTGGTGAAAGATGCCCGGCAGCTCGCTTTTCCTCCTATTAAAAACCTTTCCTTCCAGAGTGGCCTCTCGTGGTCATTTCCATTCTAACAAATAGGAGTGACAACTCCCAGAGTCTTGAGATGCAGTCAGCTCAGGCTGGCCGGCTGGGTTGGCCTCTCCAGCCCTAAGCAATGCACACGGGCAGTCTGGTCTTGTTAGGAGGCAGACCCCACAGCCAGGGGCTTCAGAACCTCAGATCGATTACAGACTCCCCCCTTCCCATAATTCCTAGAACTGGATTTTTGGAGCCCCCACGCCACACCAGGGACTCCTGTTGTATTAGTCAGGGTTCTCTAGAGGAAACAGAGTTGAGAGAATGGATTATAGTAAAAGGGAATTTATTGGGGGAGCTTACGACAGTCCAACAATAGCAGTCTGCAGGCCCACAGGTGAAGCTGTTCATCCCACGTGGCTGGATGTCTCAGCAGTCCCAATTCAGCCCAGAAGGCCTGTTGGCTCCCTGGGGAGCGGCTGCTCTTCAATCCACGATGTGAGGCTGAGGAAACTGGGTTCTGATGTCCAGGAAGGGTGGGAGAGCAGGATGCGAGTTCAAGTCACCAATCAGAACCAGCAGCCGGGGGAGGAAGGAAGAAGAAGGAAGTTTTCCTTCCCCCCAGCTTTCTTGTATCCAGTCTCTTCTGGAAGTGCCCACCCACTTGGGGGAAGGGCCACTCCAAAGGAGGAAGCTCCTCCTTTTGTCAATCCTTTCTGCAGACAAGCTCAGAGACCTGCCCAAGATGACTGTAGATTATTAAACAAGGCAAGTTGACAATAAACTTAACCATCACGCCTGTTGAGGCCTGATGGGACCTCTTTCATGTAGGCTGGGGTCCCTGAGGACTTCTCCATACCCTGCAAGCAGTGACTGTGTGAGAGAAGCCTGGGTGCGAGGGTGCTTGGGTGCCTCTTGCCTATGTAGCCCAGAATCTGACATTGCCATTGCCGTCTCCTCTCGGGCCAACAGAGGGCGCTGCTGGAAGGGCTGTGCAGTCCTCAGGCCGAGCAGCCTTACAAAGCACCTAGGGACACAGTTGGGAAGAGATGTTGGGGACAGGAAGAGCGATGGCAGGGGTGGGTCACGTTCAGTTCATGGTGAAGCAAGGACCTGCGTGAGGCCAGGGAGAGGGCTGGAGGGAGGAGCTGGTCCTTTGATCCTTCCCGGATTAGAGTGGGTGTGGGTGCAGGTCTCTGAATGGCAAGAAGATGGCAACCCTTCCACTGGTCTGTCCGATTGCTAGTCTGGGGAAACCACAGTGGGCACTTCTGCTGTCTGACAGAGCTGGACACGTGACTTCTGCCTCTGCCTTGAATGAGAAGATACGGAAGGCTGCTGGCAAGATGCTGAAGCCAAACAGTGCTGAGGTGTGTCTCCATCACCTGCCTCCTTGTCCTTCTCATGGCCTGGGCCCACCACGGCCCTGAGTATCCTAACATGCTCAGACGTGATCTCCATCCCCTGCCCTTTGTGCCCTCCTCTCCATGGCCTGGGCCCACCACAGCCCCTGGGAGCCTGTTCTCATTCTCTCAGGGTGAGTAAGAGTGACTTAAGCCACAGCTTTGGGTACATATGCCTCCCCGCCTCCAACCTGGAGCTGCGCTGTGGACTGTCCTGGGAGCCTTCAGTCCCCACCCCAAAGGACATTCCTTTTCTAAAGAGAGGCTTCTGTCCCCATGCTGGGGCCTGACAAGAGATGGGCTGTCCTTTGCAGGGCCTCCTGGGAATCTGGTCCAGAGAGGCAGGTCTGAACCACAGTGGGATCCTTCGGGATTAACAGTGCCCACACACATGTGGTTTCTAGGGTTGGGCACAGTCTGTGTGACAGTCTAAAATACTTGTTAGGTGTTCCATGGGGGAGTGTTGAGGGGACAATGTGTCCCTTGCAGCGTGGGTTTCCTGGTCCTGTCCGGAGTCTCCCTAAACCTTGGTCCTGGGTCTGCCCACCTCCATCAGTCTTCCGGAACTCTGCGGTCTCCAGACCCCTGGTAGCCCTGCCTTCCTAGTGGTACCCCACCCCCACACTAGACATCTTCAGCTCAGGTACAGGGCTGTCCCTTCCTGGTTATGGCAAATGACACTTCTCTGTCATCTCTTCAAAGCAGGATCTTTAATGACTACTTAATATTCCTAATTAGTATGTTAATATCCCCTCCACCTCTCTGTGATTCCTCCCCACTTCTGGGCCATTGTCCTTCAGGTATAGGACAAGAGTGCCCTGAGGTTCCCCCCTTGATCCCTTGGGACTCTTGGACATCATCTCTGTGGGTGAAGCCATCAGTCTGGGATGGGGCTCATGGCCAGAGTACTTCCCAAGTCCCCAGCATACTCAGTCTACCTGTCTGCCAGCCTTTTCCCGTCCACTGGCTCCTGTAGGCAGACGGGTGGGAAGATGCCTTGTGAGTTGGAAATATATTTTTGATGGGTGTTACTTTATTATGTTTAATTGAAAAGCACTGAAGTTAAGTCATGAATATTCAGGTTGGAGGGTCTGGCATGGTGCCAGTTGTCTGTGGTTCGGGGGATGTGCCCCAGCACGGGGCCTGTCTAAGGGGGAGTGGTGGTAGGGAAGCTATTAATTGAAATAGCTTCATTAATTAGTAATTAACAGCAGGGCGATGACTATGTCACACGTCGTATTTCAGCAATGCCCTTCATGTGTTATGGGGCCTTTAATTAAAGGACGTGCATTTTAATTAAAGGCAAGCCTGGCCCTCTGGCCTTTGGAATACAAAAGCTGCTTCT